>JBAMNC010002238.1:0-50009 GCA_037902135.1 Cetoscarus ocellatus
GCGCTGACACCCCTGACCTATCTCAAACAGGAAGCCGGCAATTTTGACTTCAAAATAAGAGCTCACCGGATCATCCCCACTTCACACCGTGATTTCACACCCTTAACAGGCTCATAGCCATGCCAAAACCTGACACACAGGCCCCATGGTGTACAAAATTTCAGAAAACGAAAAAATCAACACAAAAAATAACAAAATGTGCTCTCTAGCGCCACCAAGGTGCAAAATAAAGCATAAAAATGGTTGCCACGGCAACAAGGAATGTCGTAGAGAGATCAAACCAACGCCTAAACGTTCGTCTCATCAAGACCCAAAAATCACGCGCTGACACCCCTGACCTATCTCAAACAGGAAGTCGGCAATTTGCCTTTCAAAGTAAAATTACTACTCTCCAGAAAAAAATTATCTCCTCCGAGGCCGTAAATGGTATCAGCTTGAAACCCGGACAGATGACAGAGGAGGCCATGCTGATCAAAAGTTATGTAGGAATTCTTATTATCTCAAACGGTTTCTGAATGACAAGCCCTCAAAGTTGGTGAACCCCAAAGAAGGCCTCCCAGCTCCTCCCATTGAAATGAATGGGGAATGAAAATACAGCTCCGGACAACTTGTAGAACAATGGCCCCTAGAGAAAAAAGTAAAAGTCCTACAGCTTTAAAAAATACACGGATGGAATCCTGACAAAATTTCCAGTTCACACATATAACTTGTAGAGAGATTTGGTCCAAACTGTGGCAATGGTGAGGAAATGTTTCGAGAGTTTGGTTGTTGTTCTGCTGCTCTGCTGCACTGCTGCAGTTTGAATGTAATGAGAGCAGCAGATGATGTCATTCACTCACTGATTGGCAGCAGCTGGTCATGTGACTCACTGAAGGGGGGGGGGAATGGAATGTGTAACACACACCCATTATAAAGACTGAGGAGGAGCAAGAAATACATCACTTCAACTGTAATATCTCTAAAACACGAACAGATACCAAACATGTAAATAAAGATCTGGAAGAAAATGTCCTCCCGAAGGGAGGACCAACCTTTGGGAGCAACAAAAAAACCTTTGTCAACCGTTGAGCAGGTCAGCGGGTCAAAAAGGATTGAAACCCTCAAAATGGAGGTCAAACGGGCATGAGGGACCTGCGAGCGAGGACCCGTCCAATGCTGCTTGCAGCTTTAATTAGGGTCCTCGCCCAAAGGGAAAGGACCTCTCTAGCTGAAGCTAGAGAGGTCCTTGCCCGAAGGGCAAGGACCCTATTGTTTTTGGTCGTTTCTTTCTTTCTTATTATTATTATTCAGTCCGCGCTTTGAACCTTAATTTGACCCCCTAAACACGCTCAAAAACTCACCAAAATCGGCACACACCTCAGAATCGGCGAAAAATTTGATAAAATGACAAAATTAACCCCCATCATGCCAAAATGAGCTCTCTAGCGCCACCTAGGCACACTAAAACGGCCCTCACGGCCAGCAGGAATGTCGCAGACAGATCAAACCAACGCCCAAACGATAGTCTAATCAAGACCCACAAATCACGCGCTGACAGCCCCTGACCTATCTCAAACAGGAAGCCCGCAATTTGGATTTCAAAATAAGAGCTCACCGGATCATCCCCACTTCTCACTGTGATTTCACACCCTTAACAAGCTCATAGCCATGCCAAAACCGACACACAGGCCCCATGGTGTACAAAATTTCAGAAAACGAAAAAATCAACACAAAAAATAACAAAATGTGCTCTCTAGCGCCACCAAGGTGCAAAATAGAGCATAAAAATGGTTGCCACGGCAACAAGGAATGTCGTAGAGAGATCAAACCAACGCCTAAACGTTCGTCTCATCAAGACCCAAAAATCACGCGCTGACACCCCTGACCTATCTCAAACAGGAAGTCGGCAATTTGCCTTTCAAAGTAAAATTACTACTCTCCACAAAAAAATTATCTCCTCCGAGGCCGTAAATGGTATCAGCTTGAAACCCGGACAGATGACAGAGGAGGCCATGCTGATCAAAAGTTATGTAGGAATTCTTATTATCTCAAACGGTTTCCGAATTACAAGCCCTCAAAGTTGGTGAACCCCAAAGAAGGCCTCCCAGCTCCTCCCATTGAAATGAATGGGGAATGAAAATACAGCTCTGGACAACTTGTAGAACAATGGCCCCTAGAGAAAAAAGTAAAAGTCCTACAGCTTTAAAAAATACACGGATGGAATCCTGACAAAATTTCCAGTTCACACATATAACTTGTAGAGAGATTTGGTCCAAACTGTGGCAATGGTGAGGAAATGTTTCGAGAGTTTTGGTTGTTGTTCTGCTGCTCTGCTGCACTGCTGCAGTTTGAATGTAATGAGAGCAGCAGATGATGTCATTCACTCACTGATTGGCAGCAGCTGGTCATGTGACTCACTGAAGGGGGGGGGGAATGGAATGTGTAACACACATCCTTTAGAAAGACTGAGGAGGAGCAAGAAATACATCACTTCAACTGTAATATCTCTAAAACACGAACAGATACCAAACATGTAAATAAAGATCTGGAAGAAAATGTCCTCCCGAAGGGAGGACCAACCTTTGGGAGCAACAAAAAAACCTTTGTCAACCGTTGAGCAGGTCAGCGGGTCAAAAGGATTGAAACCCTCAAAATGGAGGTCAAACGGGCATGAGGGACCTGCGAGCGAGGACCCGTCCAATGCTGCTTGCAGCTTTAATTATTATTATTATTTGCTTGACGCGTCTTTAAACCTTAATTTGACCCCCTGAACACGCTCAAAAACTCACCAAAATTGGCAGGCACCTCAGATTCGGCGAAAAATTTGATAAAATGCAAAAATTAACCCCCAACATGCCAAAATCAGCTCTCTAGCGCCACCCAGGCACACCAAAACGGCCCTCATGGCCAGCAGGAATATCGCAGAGAGATCAAACCAACGCCCAAACGATCGTCTAATCAAGACCCACAAATCACGCGCTGACACCCCTGACCTATCTCAAACAGGAAGCCAGCAATTTGGATTTCAAAATAAGAGCTCACCGGATCATCCCCACTTCGCACAGTGATTTCACACCCTTAACAGGCTCACAGCCATGCCAAAACTGACACACACGCCCCATGGTGTACACAATTTCTGAAAACGAAAAAATAAACCCAAAAAATGCTAAAATCAGCTCTCTAGCGCCACCGAGGTGCAAAATGGAGCACAAAAATGGTTGCCACGGCAACAAGGAATGTCGTAGAGAGGTCAAACCAACATCAAAACGTTCATCTCATCGAGACCCAAAAATCACGCGCTGACACCCCTGACCTATCTCAAACAGGAAGCCGGCAATTTGCCTTTCAAAGTAAAATTACTACTCTTCACAAAAAAATTATCTCCTCCGAGGCCGTAAGTAGTATCAGCTTCAAACCCGGACAGATGACAGAGGAGGCCATGCTGATCAAAAGTTATGTAGGAATTCTTATTATCTCAAACGGTTTTCGAATGACAAGCCCTCAAAGTTGGTGAGCCCCAAAGAAGGCCTCCCAGCTCCTCCCATTGAAATGAATGGGGAATGAAAATACAGCTCCGGACAACTTGTAGAACAAAGGCCCCTAGAAAAAAAAGTAAAAGTCCTACAGCTTTAAAAAATACACGGATGGAATCCTCACAAAATTTCCAGTTCACACATATAACTTGTAGAGAGATGTGGTCAAAATTGTGGCAATGGTGAGGAAATGTTTCTTGAGTTTTGGTTGTTGTGCAGCTCAGCTGCAGTTTGAATCCGGATGAGGCAGCAGATGATGTCATTCACTCAATGATTGGCAGCAGCTGGTCATGTGACTCACTGAAGGCGGGAAAATGGAATGTGTAATACACACCCATTATAAAGACTTAGGCTCCTGACAGAGCTGCAGGCACACACCTCAGTCTAACTTACAGCCGTTCAAAGTAATAAAAAAGGGATGAAACCCTCAAAATGGAGGTCAAACGGGCATGAGGGACCTGCGAGCGAGGACCCGTCCAATGCTGCTTGCAGCTTTAATTATTATTCAGTCCGGTCATTGAAGCCTAATTTGACACCCTGAACATGCTCAAAAACTCACCAAAATTGGCACGCCCCTCAGAATCGGCGAAAAATTTGATAAAATGAAAAAATTAACCCCCAACATGCCAAAATGAGCTCTCTAGCGCCACCTGGGCAGACTAAAACGGCCCTAACAGCCAGTAGGAATGTCGTAGACAGCTCAAACCAACGCCCAAACGATCGTCTAATCAAGACCCACAAATCACGCGCTGACACCCCTGACCTATCTCAAACAGGAAGCCGGCAATTTGGATTTCAAAATAAGAGCTCACCGGATCATCCCCACTTTGCACCGTGATTTCACACCCTTAACAGGCTCATAGCCATGCCAAAACTGACACACACGTCCCATGGTGTATAAAATTTCAGAAAACGAAAAAATAAACCCAAAACATTCCAAAATGTGCTCTCTAGCGCCACCTAGGTACAAAACGGCGCACAAAAACGGTTGCCACTGGCAACAAGGAATGTCGTAGAGAGGTCAAACCAACGTCAAAACGTTCGTCTCATTGAGACTCAACAATCACGCGCTGACACCCCTGACCTATCTCAAACAGGAAACCGGCAATTTGCCTTTCAAAGTAAAATTACTACTCTCCAGAAAAAAATTATCTCCTCCGAGGCCGTAAACGGTATCGGCTTGAAACCCGGAGAGATGACAGAGGAGGCAGTGATGATCAAAAGTTATGTAGGATTTTGTTGTTTCTCAAACGGTTTCCGAATGACAAGCCCCCAAAGTTGGTGAACCTCAAAGAAGCCCTCCCAGCTCCTCCCATTGAAATGAATGGGGAATGAAAACACAGCTCTGGACAAACTGTGGAAGTTAAGCCTCTACAGAAAAAACAAAAAGTCCTACAGCTTTGAAAATTACACGGATGGATTCCTGACAAAATTTCCAGTTCACACATATAACTTGTAGATAGATTTGGTCAAAATTGTGGCAGTGGTGAGGAAATGTTTCTAGAGATTTGGTTGCTGTGCTGCATGGCTGCAGTTTGAATGTAATGAGGCAGCAGATGATGTCATTCACTCGCTGATTGGCAGCAGCTGGTCATGTGACTCACTGAAGGGGGGGGGAAATGGAATGTGTAACACACAGCCATTATAAAGGCTGAGGAGGAGCAAGAAACACATCACTTCACCTGTAATATCTCTAAAACACGAACAGATAACAAACAGGTAAAACTAAGATCTGGAAGTAAATGTCCTCCCGAAGGGAGGACCAACCTTAAGGAGCAGAAAAAAAAAAAAATTGTCAACATTTGAGCAGGTCAAAGGATCAAAAAGGGATGAAACCCTCAAAATGGAGGTCAAACGGGCATGAGGGACCTGCGAGCGAGGACCCGTCCAATGCTGCTTGCAGCTTTAATTATTATTCAGTCCGCGCTTTGAACCTTAATTTGACCCCCTAAACACGCTCAAAAACTCACCAAAATCGGCACACACCTCAGAATCGGCGAAAAATTTCATAAAATCAAAAAATTAACCCCAACACACCAAAATGAGCTCTCTAGCGCCACCTGGGCAGACTAAAACGGCCCTAACAGCCAGTAGGAATGTCGTAGACAGCTCAAACCAACGCCCAAACGATCGTCTAATCAAGACCCACAAATCACGCGCTGACACCCCTGACCTATCTCAAACAGGAAGCCGGCAATTCTGATTTCAAAATAAGAGCTCACCGGATCATCCCCACTTTGCACCGTGATTTCACACCCTTAACAGGCTCATAGCCATGCCAAAACTGACACACACGCCCCATGGTGTACAAGATTTCAGAAAACGAACAAAGTAACCCAAAAAATGCCAAAATCAGCTCTCTAGCGCCACCAAGGTGCAAAATGGAGCATAAAAATGGTTGCCACGGCAACAAGGAATGTCGTAGAGAGATCAAACCAACGCCTACATGTTCGTCTCATCAAGACCCAAAAATCACGCGCTGACACCCCTGACCTATCGCAAACAGGAAGTCGGCAATTTGCCTTTCAAAGTAAAATTACAACTCTCCAGAAAAAAATTATCTCCTTCAAGGCCGTAAATGGTATCGGCTTCAAACCCGGAGAGATGACAGAGGAGGCATTGATGATCAAAAGTTATGTAGGATTTTGTTGTTTCTCAAACGGTTTCCGAATGACAAGCCCTCAAAGTTGGTGAACCTTAAACAAGCCCTCCCAGCTCCCCCCATTCAAATGAATGGGGAGTGAAAATACAGCTCTGGACAACCTGTGGAAGATCAGCCTCTACAGAAAAAACAAAAAGTCCTACAGCTTTGAAAATTACACGGATGGATTCCTGACAAAATTTCCAGTTCACACATATAACTTGTAGAGAGATTTGGTCCAAACTGTGGCAATGGTGAGGAAATGTTTCTAGAGTTTTGGTGTCTGTGCTGCTGAGCTGCAGTTTGAATCTGGAGAGGGGAGCAGATGATGTCATTCACTCACTGATTGGCAGCAGCTGGTCATGTGACTCACTGAAGGGGGGAAAATGGAATGTGTAACACACAAACATTATAAAGACTGAGGAGGAGAAAGAAATACATCACTTCAACTGTAATATCTCTAAAACACAAACAGATACCAAACAGGTAAAACTAAGATCTGGAAGAAAATGTCCTCCCGAAGGGAGGACCAACCTTGGGGAGCAAAAAAAAGAAACCTTTGTCAACCTTTGAGCAGGTCAGCGGGTCAAAAAGGAATGAAACCCTCAAAATGGAGGTCAAATGGGCATGAGGGACCTGCGAGCGAGGACCCGTCCAATGCTGCTTGCAGCTTTAATTATTATTATTATTCAACCAGACGCGTTTTGCTTAATTTGACCCACTGAACACGCTCAAAAACTCACCAAAATTAGCACGCCCCTCAGAATCGGCGAAAAATTTGATAAAATAAAAAAATTAACCCCCAACATGCCAAAATGAGCTCTCTAGCGCCACCTAGGCACACTAAAACGGCCCTCACGGCCAGCAGGAATGTCGCAGACAGATCAAACCAACGCCCAAACGATCGTCTTATCAAGACCCACAAATCACGCGCTGACACCCCTGACCTATCTCAAACAGGAAGCCGGCAATTTGGATTTCAAAATAAGAGCTCACCGGATCATCCCCACTTCTCACTGTGATTTCACACCCTTAACAAGCTCATAGCCATGCCAAAACCGACACACAGGCCCCATGGTGTACAAAATTTCAGAAAACGAAAAAATCAACACAAAAAATAACAAAATGTGCTCTCTAGCGCCACCAAGGTGCAAAATAGAGCATAAAAATGGTTGCCACGGCAACAAGGAATGTCGTAGAGAGATCAAACCAACGCCTAAACGTTCGTCTCATCAAGACCCAAAAATCACGCGCTGACACCCCTGACCTATCTCAAACAGGAAGTCGGCAATTTGCCTTTCAAAGTAAAATTACTACTCTCCACAAAAAAATTATCTCCTCCGAGGCCGTAAATGGTATCAGCTTGAAACCCGGACAGATGACAGAGGAGGCCATGCTGATCAAAAGTTATGTAGGAATTCTTATTATCTCAAACGGTTTCCGAATGACAAGCCCTCAAAGTTGGTGAACCCCAAAGAAGGCCTCCCAGCTCCTCCCATTGAAATGAATGGGGAATGAAAATACAGCTCCGGACAACTTGTAGAACAATGGCCCCTAGAGAAAAAAGTAAAAGTCCTACAGCTTTAACAAATACACGGATGGAATCCTGACAAAATTTCCAGTTCACACATATAACTTGTAGAGAGATTTGGTCCAAACTGTGGCAATGGTGAGGAAATGTTTCGAGAGTTTTGGTTGTTGTTCTGCTGCTCTGCTGCACTGCTGCAGTTTGAATGTAATGAGAGCAGCAGATGATGTCATTCACTCACTGATTGGCAGCAGCTGGTCATGTGACTCACTGAAGGGGGGGGGGAATGGAATGTGTAACACACATCCTTTAGAAAGACTGAGGAGGAGCAAGAAATACATCACTTCAACTGTAATATCTCTAAAACACGAACAGATACCAAACATGTAAATAAAGATCTGGAAGAAAATGTCCTCCCGAAGGGAGGACCAACCTTTGGGAGCAACAAAAAAACCTTTGTCAACCGTTGAGCAGGTCAGCGGGTCAAAAAGATTGAAACCCTCAAAATGGAGGTCAAACGGGCATGAGGGACCTGCGAGCGAGGACCCGTCCAATGCTGCTTGCAGCTTTAATTATTATTATTATTATTATTCAGTCCGCGCTTTGAACCTTAATTTGACCCCCTAAACACGCTCAAAAACTCACCAAAATCGGCACACACCTCAGAATCGGCGAAAAATTTCATAAAATCAAAAAATTAATCCCCAACACACCAAAATGAGCTCTCTAGCGCCACCTGGGCAGACTAAAACGGCCCTAACAGCCAGTAGGAATGTCGTAGACAGCTCAAACCAACGCCCAAACGATCGTCTAATCAAGACCCACAAATCACGCGCTGACACCCCTGACCTATCTCAAACAGGAAGCCGGCAATTTGATTTCAAAATAAGAGCTCACCGGATCATCCCCACTTTGCACCGCGATTTCACACCCTTAACAGGCTCATAGCCATGCCAAAACTGACACACACGCCCCATGGTGTACAAAATTTCAGAAAACCAAAAAATTAACCCAAAAAATGCCAAAATCAGCTCTCTAGCGCCACCAAGGTGCAAAATGGAGCACAAAAATGGTTGCCACGGCAACAAGGAATGTCGTAGAGAGGTCAAACCAACGCCTAAACGTTCGTCTCATTAAGACCCAAAAATCACGCGCTGACACCCCTGACCTATCTCAAACAGGAAGTCGGCAATTTGCCTTTCAAAATAAAATTACTACTCTCCAGAAAAAAATTATCTCCTCCGAGGCCGTAAATAGTATCAGCTTGAAACCCGGAGAGATGACAGAGGAGGCATTGATGATCAAAAGTTATGTAGGATTTTGTTGTTTCTCAAACGGTTTCCGAATGACAAGCCCTCAAAGTTGGTGAACCTTAAACAAGCCCTCCCAGCTCCCCCCATTCAAATGAATGGGGAGTGAAAATACAGCTCTGGACAACCTGTGGAAGATCAGCCTCTACAGAAAAAACAAAAAGTCCTACAGCTTTGAAAATTACACGGATGGATTCCTGACAAAATTTCCAGTTCACACATATAACTTCTACAGAGATTTGGTCAAAATTGTGGCAGTGGTGAGGAAATGTTTCTAGAGTTTTGGTGTCTGTGCTGCTGAGCTGCAGTTTGAATCTGGAGAGGGGAGCAGATGATGTCATTCACTCACTGATTGGCAGCAGCTGGTCATGTGACTCACTGAAGGGGGGGGGGAATGGAATGTGTAACACACATCCTTTAGAAAGACTGAGGAGGAGCAAGAAATACATCACTTCAACTGTAATATCTCTAAAACACGAACAGATACCAAACATGTAAATAAAGATCTGGAAGAAAATGTCCTCCCGAAGGGAGGACCAACCTTTGGGAGCAACAAAAAAACCTTTGTCAACCGTTGAGCAGGTCAGCGGGTCAAAAAGATTGAAACCCTCAAAATGGAGGTCAAACGGGCATGAGGGACCTGCGAGCGAGGACCCGTCCAATGCTGCTTGCAGCTTTAATTAGGGTCCTCGCCCAAAGGGAAAGGACCTCTCTAGCTGAAGCTAGAGAGGTCCTTGCCCGAAGGGCAAGGACCCTATTGTTTTTGTATCGTTTCTTTCTTCTTATTATTATTATTATTATTATTATTACGCTGACCAGACGCGAAAGCCTTAATTTGACCCCCTAAACATGCTCAAAAACTCACCAAAATTGGCACGCCCCTCAGAATCGGCGAAAAATTTGATAAAATGAAAAAATTAACCCCCAACATGCAAAAATCAGCTCTCTAGCGCCACCTAGGCACACTAAAATGGCCCTCACGGCCAGCAGGAATGTCGCAGAAAGATCAAACCAACGCCCAAACGATCGTCTAATCAAGCCCCACAAATCACGCGCTGACACCCCTGACCCATCTCAAACAGGAAGCCGGCAATTTGGATTTCAAAATAAGAGCTCACCGGATCATCCCCACTTCTCACTGTGATTTCACACCCTTAACAGAATCATAGCCATGCCAAAACTGACACACACGCCCTATGGGATACAAAATTTCTGACAACGAAAAAATTAACCCAAAAAATGCCAAAATCAGCTCTCTAGCGCCACCAAGGTGCAAAATGGAGCACAAAAATGGTTGCCACGGCAACAAGGAATGTCGTAGAGAGATCAAACCAACGCCTAAACGTTCGTCTCATCGAGACCCACAAATCACGCGCTGACACCCCTGACCTATCTCAAACAGGAAACCGGCAATTTGCCTTTCAAAGTAAAATTACAACTCTCCAGAAAAAAATCATCTCCTCCTAGGCCGTATATGGTATCAGCTTGAAACCCGGACAGATGACAGAGGAGGCATTGATGATCAAAAGTTATTCGGGATTTTGTTGTTTCTCAAACGGTTTCCGAATGACGAGCCCTCAAAGTTGGTGAACCCCAAAGAAGGCCTCCCAGCTCCTCCCATTGAAATGAATGGGGAATGAAAATACAGCTCCGGACAACTTGTAGAACAAAGGCCCCTAGAAAAAAAAGTAAAAGTCCTACAGCTTTAAAAAATACACAGATGGAATCCTGACAAAATTTCCAGTTCACACATATAACTTGTAGAGAGATTTGGTAAAAATAGTGGCAATGGTGAGGAAATGTTTCTGTACATTTGGTGTTTCTGCTGCTCTGCTGCAGTTTGAATGTCATGAGGCAGCAGATGATGTCATTCACTCACTGATTGGCAGCAGCTGGTCATGTGACTCACTGAATGGAATGTGTAATACACACCCATTATAAAGACTGAGGCCACTGACAGAGCTGCAGCTACACACCTCAGTCTAACTTAAAGCAGGTCAAAGGGTCAAAATGGGATGAAACCCTGAAACTGAAGGTCAAACGGGCATGAGGGACCTGCGAGGAGCGAGGACCCGTCCAATGCTGCTTGCAGCTTTAATTATTATTATTATTACGCTGACCAGACGCGAAAGCCTTAATTTGACCCCCTAAACATGCTCAAAAACTCACCAAAATTGGCACGCACCTCAGAATCGGCGAAAAATTTGATAAAATGAAAAAATTAACCCCCAACATGCAAAAATCAGCTCTCTAGCGCCACCTAGGCACACTAAAATGGCCCTCACGGCCAGCAGGAATGTCGTAGAGAGATCAAACCAACGCCTAAACGTTCGTCTCATTAAGCCCCACAAATCACGCGCTGACACCCCTGACCCATCTCAAACAGGAAGCCGGCAATTTGGATTTCAAAATAAGAGCTCACCGGATCATCCCCACTTCTCACTGTGATTTCACACCCTTAACAGAATCATAGCCATGCCAAAACTGACACACACGCCCTATGGGATACAAAATTTCTGACAACGAAAAAATTAACCCAAAAAATGCCAAAATCAGCTCTCTAGCGCCACCAAGGTGCAAAATGGAGCACAAAAATGGTTGCCACGGCAACAAGGAATGTCGTAGAGAGATCAAACCAACGCCTAAACGTTCGTCTCATCGAGACCCACAAATCACGCGCTGACACCCCTGACCTATCTCAAACAGGAAACCGGCAATTTGCCTTTCAAAATAAAATTACAACTCCCCAGAAAAAAATCATCTCCTCCTAGGCCGTATATGGTATCAGCTTGAAACCCGGACAGATGACAGAGGAGGCATTGATGATCAAAAGTTATTCGGGATTTTGTTGTTTCTCAAACGGTTTCCGAATGACAAGCCCTCAAAGTTGGTGAACCCCAAAGAAGCCCTCCCAGCTCCTCCCATTGAAATGAATGGGGAATGAAAATACAGCTCCGGACAACTTGTAGAACAAAGGCCCCTAGAAAAAAAAGTAAAAGTCCTACAGCTTTAAAAAATACACAGATGGAATCCTGACAAAATTTCCAGTTCACACATATAACTTGTGGAGAGATTTGGTAAAAATTGTGGCAATGGTGAGGAAATGTTTCGAGAGTTTTGGTTGTTGTTCTGCTGCTCTACTGCACTGCTGCAGTTTGAATGTAATGAGAGCAGCAGATGATGTCATTCACTCACTGATTGGCAGCAGCTGGTCATGTGACTCACTGAAGGGGGGGAAATGGAATGTGTAACACACACCCATTATAAAGGCTGAGGAGGAGCAAGAAATACATCACTTCAACTGTAATATCTCTAAAACACGAACAGATACCAAACAGGTAAAACTAAGATCTGGAAGAAAATGTCCTCCCGAAGGGAGGACCAACCTTGGGGAGCAAAAAAAAAAAACCTTTGTCAACCTTTGAGCAGGTCAGCGGGTCAAAAAGGAATGAAACCCTCAAAATGGAGGTCAAATGGGCATGAGGGACCTGCGAGCGAGGACCCGTCCAATGCTGCTTGCAGCTTTAATTAGGGTCCTCGCCCAAAGGGAAAGGACCTCTCTAGCTGAAGCTAGAGAGGTCCTTGCCCGAAGGGCAAGGACCCTATTGTTCCTGTAGCGTTTCTTTCTTATTATTATTATTATTATTATTATTCCACGCGACTTTACTCGCTAATTTGACCCCCTAAACATGCTCAAAAACTCACCAAAATTGGCAAACTCAGTAGACTCGACGAAAAATTTGATTAAATGAAAAAATCAACCCAAAAAATGCCAAAATCAGCTCTCTAGCGCCACCTGGGCACACTAAAACGACCCTCCCAGCCAGTAGGAATGTCGCAGAGAGATCAAACTAATGCCAAAACGATTGTCTAATCGAGACCCACAAATCACGCGCTGACACCCCTGACCTATCTCAAACAGGAAGCCGGCAATTTGGATTTCAAAATAAGAGCTCACCGAATCATCCCCACTTCGCACCATGATTTGACACCCTTCACAAGCTCAAAGCCATGCCAAAACTGACACACATGCCCCATGGGGTACAAAATTTCAGAAAACGAAATAATAAACCCAAAAAATGCCAAAATCAGCTCTCTAGCGCCACCTAAGTACAAAATGGGGCACAAAAACGGTCGCCACAGCAACAAGGAATGTCACAGAGAGATCAAACCAATGCCAAAATGTTCCACTCAACAAGACACAAAAATCACGCGCTGACACCCCTGACCTATCTCAAACAGGAAGCCGGCAAATTGCCTTTCAAAATAAAATTACTACTCCCCAGAAAAAAATTATCTCCTCTGAAGCCATAAATGGTATCAGCTTGAAACTTGGGCAGATGACAGAGGAGGCATTGATGATCAAAACTTATTAAGGAATTATTTCTATTTCAAAGGGTTTCGAAATGACAAGCCCTCAAAGTTGGTGAACCCCAAAGATGCCCT
The DNA here is from genome assembly GCA_037902135.1 of Cetoscarus ocellatus. NCBI lineage: Eukaryota > Metazoa > Chordata > Actinopteri > Labriformes > Labridae > Cetoscarus > Cetoscarus ocellatus. The sequence goes on from JBAMNC010002238.1 coordinate 13,438, forward strand.
CCCAGCTCCTCCCATTGAAATGAATGGGGAATGAAAATACAGCTCCGGACAACTTGTACAACAAAGGCCCCTAGAAAAAAAAGTAAAAGTCATACAGCTTTAACAAAAACACGGATGGAATCCTGACAAAATGTCCAGTTCACACATATAACTTGTAGACAGATTTGGTCAAAATTGTGGCAATGGTGAGGAAATGTTTCTGTAGATTTGGTTGTTCTGCTGCACTGCTGCTGAATTTGAATTTAATGAGGCAGCAGATGATGTCATTCACTCACTGATTGACAGCAGCTGGTCATGTGACTCACTGAAGGCAGGAAAATGGAATGTGTAACACACACCCATTATAAAGACTGAGGAGGAGCAAGAAATACATCACTTCAACTGTAATATCTCTAAAACACTAACAGACACCAAACAAGAAAAAACTCAGATCTCTACATAAATGTCCTCCCAAAGGGAGGACCAACCTTGAGGAGAAAAAAAAAAATGAAAACATGCCTCAAAAATGCCAAAATGTGCTCTCTCCTGTCACCCAGGCACAACCAAATGCACCAAACAGCCCTCACCGCTGTTTAGTGCCTTTGGAATGTTATAAGGACATCAAACCAATGCCCTACTTTTTGTCTCATCAAGACTCACAAATCAAGATTTGATACCCCTGATCTATCTCACACAGGAAGTTTGCAATTTGGCTTTCAAAATAAAATGTTGCCCAAAAAATGCTTAAAAACTTTGGTCCAAATATTTCATAAAGTTTCACTCAAATCCACTTTCTCCCAGTGCAGCAGGTCATGTGACTCACTCTGGATGGAGATGTGGTGTAATACACAACCATTATTAGGGTCCTTGCCTTAAGGTGTGCCTAGGGGCCTTGTAAAATTGAGATCCGAATATCCACAATCTTCTCCGTAATTTGTTTTATTTGACTAAAATAAATAAACATGAAAAATTTGACTGTGGTATCCCTAAAACTCTAAGTGGTAGCAGATACATGTACGTTGAAGATTTGTAAGTCCATTTCCCCCCTAAAAGGAGGACCAGCTTTAAGGAGTTAAAAAAAAAAACTTAAAAACTTTAACTTTAATATCTCCAAAAAAAAGTAACAGATTATAAACATGTAAAATTCAGATCCCTACGTAAATGTCCTCCTCCCAAAGGGAGGATCAAATCTGTGGAGTAAAAAAAAACCCTGACAAATTTTACTGCCATTTATCTGAAACTGCAACAGATAGCAGAAACATGTGATTTGGAGATTTGTAAGTTCACGTCCTGCAGGATCTTCACACAGCTGCTGGTACACACATCATTGTAACTTTGACAAGGTCACAGGAGGTCAAGTGAATGTGGATCTACCATCTGAAGTGAATGCACATTTGTTTCTTTATTTCAACATGTTTTTTATAAACAAATACACCTTACAGTGGAACTTAATGCTCACTGCACACATTGAAATGAAGTTTTATTTATTTGTGTTTGCTGCAGGTATTTTTTATTTCCACAAGGCTGCGAGTACAGATGTGAAACAAACTGTTTTTCAGGTGTGGGGTTAAATTAATGCAGATCTCTCATTTAAAATGAAGGGCATTTGTCTGCTTGGCTACTGATACTTTTTTCCTCATCACATCAATCACACTTTACCGACCTTGTGGGTTATGCCTAAAACTTTTTAATGAAAGCCTCACACCACTTTTAAATTAAAATCCCAAAATACACTGGACAATAAGGAACATCAGTTCTTCTACACTCAACTTGAAAAAGAGTTTTTACATTTCCAACTACATAAAATTTAAGTTAATTATCTTAAATGAACACACATCTGGGTGACTGGTGTGTGAGCAACACTGACTAATCTCACCCTTTCTCATCCTCACTCAGCTGACACACCTGAATCAAACTTTGACCAGGCTGCATTACACAATAAACCATGACTGTAACCACTGACCTTTGGTTTTCACACAACATGGAAAATATTTTACTGTTCACATCATGACAGACAACATTGATATTTAACAAAATATAATTTATTTTTAAATAATTAATTACATTAAAATGTCAATGATTTCTGGATTACATTTATTTTCATTAACTTTAATTAACTATTAACTAATTTACTTATAAATTCCCTGGTAAATATAGCAAAAAATACTTCTTCAACTCAACCACTAACAAAGAATTAATGTAAGACCAATTAGCAATCACAGACTGATTCTTTCACTGCTCTCTAATTACAATTTAGATAGTTCTATATTTTACTTGTACTTATACATTTTAATGTTTTGGGCATAAATACTTAGACTACAGTTCAAATACTATAATTTGGCAGATTACAGACTAAATACATGTGTTGCTTCAAATCCTAAAATCCCTCTTGCAGCTTTATCCATAATCACATCTCATTGGGGGTGGGGAGGATGGGGACCACAGCAGCAGCTTCTAGCAGACAGACCTCAGAGAGAACAAAGAATCAATTTTAGAACATAATATTCCAACTATGAACACCGTCTGCCAAACTAACTTTATACACAGAGTTTTAATAATCTACCTAACAACTACTTACAAGACCACTGCATTGTAAAAGGTTTGAGAGGGATAGAGAGAAAGAAAAGAAAAGACTGGAAGACACAAAGAAAAGGAGAAAACATGGAAAATAACAATAACAATAATAATAATAACAACTACTGAAACTTCTTATTTAAACTGTCCTGTCCGAGCAACCAGGCATGCAGAATGAGGAGTCTGTATGGCTTTGTGGTGCCAGAACAGATTTAATTTTACTTCATGTTCACAAACATCAACAATTTTCATCTGAACTGTTGAAAGTGAACTTCATGAAGATTTAAAAGAACTACACTGAAACATGAACTCAATAATAAACACATATATACATTACAAACATACAGAAACCAACAGCTAATGTGCAGCAAGCAAAGACTAACATCTAAAAGCACTAATGGCTGTGACACACATGATTATCTGAACTTCCTGCCTACATGATGAACACCATTTAAAAAAACATCACTGATTTGCCCTGACATATCATTTCGATTTAACTGTAAAATTGCATAAAATTCACAATAAATGCGCACAAGTCTACAGTCTCACCATGAATGAATATTAATACATTAATATATAATACATAAAAATATAAATACAATAAATATAAAAGTTAAAATCCATAAACAAACACAATGAACAACTGAAATGGCAACCTTCACTATGCGAATGGGCAGACTCAACACTAACTACACAAAACTACAACCATGGTGGGAGCCAAAATACACACCATGAACAACGCAACACACTACACATCAGTTTCCTCTTCAAACCAAAGAGATAAATACAGCTAATGTGACAACACCGACATTTGCACCATGACACGGCGATGTAGCTGTTTGACTCATCAGACAAAGAACTCACACTGCCACTGTGAATTCTTTGTCTGCCTCCTTTGCCAAACCAAACACACTAAACCTCATCTGAATCAAACTCTGCATCCAACAGCTCCTCTAAACCATCATCATCAACATCAAACATCCTGTCTACGTCCTCTAACTGCCCCTGATCATCAGTCACACTAAAACTACACAGAATTCCCTCATGATCACTGAAGTACGTGGGCATCACTGCACATTCCACATTATACTGTGTTGTTTTTACATAAACATGATCTATCAATGTCCCCTTCTCTGTGGTCTCTTGTGTTACATGCTGCTTGAATCCTTTTTCGCCCATGAATTTACAAATTGATGATCTTTTAAAATGTTTTCATTAAAATCTCCCATGATGACAATTGTGTCACTGATTGGATTTAACCAATCAAGTAACTTCCCAGATTTTGTTTGAATACTAAATTTGGGTAACATGGTGGACGATAAATTACTGCCATCAAGATGTTCCATTTCTGAAACAGGCACACCAAACACTCCAGATTCATGTCAGGTACTTGTAGTATGTCACAGTCCAAATTGTCAGCACTGTACAGACCAACACCACCATGTTCTAAGGTTCTGTAGTTCTAACAATTTGGGGTTACTGCTGCTGTAACACAACTCTCGAGGACAATTGAAAAAAGAGAAACCATCAATTTGAACATTGTTTAATGAGGACTGTGGAGTGAGCCACGTTTCTGTGACAGCAATACAGTTAGGCTGTATATGCTGTGTACAGGACACCAAATCCGCTACGTGACGACTGAGACTTTGAACGTTCATTAAATACACAGAGAAACTCTGTGTTTGTAATGGACGCTGATCAACCAAAAAGGATGGCATGCTCTCAACTGCCTCCTTAATGGAGTCCTTGCAATAAATGCCTTCACGTTGAAATCCCTGATGATCAGTTTAGACAAAGTCCTCACACGACTAAGAGCTACATACGCCTGCCCAGGTGCAAACACCTTCTTCAGACACACTACGGCTTCATCCACAGTTAACCCTTGCACTTTGTGTACAGTGCACGCCCAGGCTAACCTAAGAGGAAACTGACGACGAATCCCGCCACGTTTGGTCACTTTCTCCTCCTCTGAATCAATAGCAGTAGAATTCTTGCATTCTACTGCTGCATGTGCACGTGTTTTTCCTCCTCTGTGAGCCAATTTTTTCATCATCAAATTTGACATAAACTGTCTGAGGAAATCCTTCATCCTTCCCAAACTCAATATGAGTCACTGTGCCACATGCTCCATTGACCAGACCGTCCGCAACATCCACATTCTTACACAACATCACACGTGCATCTCGAGCCAAACACAACTTCTCAGGTAAACTTGTGTCTGATGCTACACTGTGATGTCCTATCATCCGCTCCAATTTGCCTGTTTTCCTGTTGTTTGTGAAGTCCTGGGCTTCAATGGTCACATAATCAGGACACATGGCAAAGAGCTGCTGCAGATTGTGCTCAGTCACTTGCCTATTTGTTGGAAAAATGTGCAAGGCTGAGCTCACTTCATCAGTCTCTTGTGCCTTTAGTATTTCCACATCACTCGCCAACATGGGGGTGTCCTTGGTATGTATTCTTAATCTGTTGAGCAACTCTGCAAAAACTCTATCCTTTTGCCTGACTATTGTGGTCAGCTCAACAACACTGAAGTGGCACCACAGATCCACACCAATCTGACTGCTATACAGCGGCTTCCCTTTAACAGGAGGCAGCTGATAGAAGTCGCCAGCAGCTATCACACTAACATTACCAAATGGGGAAAAGTCTCCTGTCTGCTTTATCTGTCTCAACCTACCATGAACATAAGCCAGCAGAGTGTGATCAACCATACTGATTTCATCAATGATCAGAATTTGGAGGTGACTAAATTTGGCTCTCAGAGAGTTAATTTATCTTCACCGAGAGGGATGTACGGTAACCCTGAGTGTGTGCCAATACTCAGGGTGTGGTGAATTGTTGCTGCATTTAAATTGTATGCAGCGATTCCCGTTGGGGCAGTTAACAGAACACAGATATCGTCTGGTTGATCACACAGTGTTGACAGCAGCCTCCCTGCCTCGTACTGAATAGCTCTAATCAAATGACTTTTCCCCGTCCCTGCACCACCTGTCACAAACACTTGCAAAGGCTTTGGGTTTTTACCCATCACCTTCTCCAAGCACCACTGTCTGACCTGTTAAAAACAGCCATCTGTGTCTCATTCAGAGACCTCACTAGAGCCAAACCATCACTTCTAGACAACACATTCCTATTTCTCTCTAACTGCGCTACCTGTCTGCCACCAACAACCAAATCAGGAACATTTTCCATTGACTCCACTAGCTGCTCCTCTGCTATCTCCTCTCCCTGTTGCTGCCTTCTCTCCTCTAAACATTCAAGGCGTTCCACTTCCTGTTCAGGACACAGCTCACCCCAAGCATCTTCGTTAACATCACTACTCTCCGCGGCCCTCTCCTGAGCTCTCTCTAACTCTGGACAATCCACCTCAAACTTTTTCCTGTTCTCATCAACTACAGTCTCAACAAAATGCACCGAGCCATCACTGAACACCACCATGCCATCGTTATAGAACTGCTCAAACAGCTCAAAGCCTTCAGGTTTGAGGTCTGAGTCAGCTCTATAAGGAAGGAACATCTGCAACAAAGTCTGAAAATGAGCCTCTGACTGCTTCTCCAAGCTAAAACGCATGTAGCGAACAACTGCAAATTCAGTACGCGTTCTCCTCAGAATGAATCCCATTTCATTCTGCAGTTCAATTCTGCCAGCTGGCTTTTCGCTTTTGGAGAGAACACGATACTCTGATGCAAATGTCGCTATGCACATGTCCTCAAACACGTCACCAACAGGCCTGTTCTTATACCTATCAACAATGCTCCTCATCCACATGTCATCCGACCTAAGATCATGTGTTGAAGACTTCCGATTTAAGACGCTGAGGGGCAAACTCATCTTCACTATGTTGTTCCCTGTCGGCACAAACACAACCTTCCTGGAACACTCTTTCAGGTGCATGGACGTTAGCCTGTACACTGCCTCCTGGGCACTAACGTCCCTGTTGTGTAAATATACACTGCCAAGTCTCTTCAACGCCTCTTTCGCAGACAGATTCCCTTCCTTTTGCGCTTCTTTGTGTGCATTTGTCAATAACAGCCCAATTTCTCTCTCTGCTTTTGTAATGTAAGAGATGATGTAGATCACTACAGCGTAGGCGTCAGTGACAAAGCTAATGTCCATGTTAGCATTCCAGCACTTCAACAACTTCTTGCTATACTGATTAACCCAAACCTCGTTTACCCCTCTCTTGTAAACAACACTGGTCTTCCTCATGATTCTTCTATAGGCTGCCTCAAAAATTGCCTGATTGATCCCAAGACTGGCAAACAACTCATCTACACTAGCATACTGAACATCACTCTCCACAGCTTTTTTAACAGATGCCAAAATGTTCTGTGCAGTTTCTTTCGGTAACAGATTGTCTGAACACTTACAGACGGCCTTATTTTCTGAAGGATTTTGCCCTGTCTCCTGTGCCTTGTTTTGGAAGCACTTGCATTCCTCGAGTTTGCAAATGAATGTTCGTGCACTAACAGGCTTTGGAAAATTAAACCGACATTTGGTTTTGTTTTTTCTACATGATTTTGTATGCCGTTCAGAATGTTTTTGAACTGTTGACACAATGTCAAATAATGTGTCGTCAGCACAGGGTAACTCGCATGTAGCGTACTTGTCAATGAACGTGACTACCTCCTCATCTGTGTTCTTGGCAATTTGTGGAGCACCCTCAATCCAAAATAAACAATGCACATGAGGAGACCCACGTTGTTGAAATTCAACGCGATAGAAAAAGTCTACGATCTTGCCAATGGGTTCAGAAGGAGACATGAGCACTTCTTTCAGAAAACAATGCCATCTGAAGTCAAACATCCGCGCAGCTGTGACCGGATTACGACGCAACAACTCACACCTGTCTGCCCACTCCAACTGCTCCACCGTCTGTGTTCTGCCTTCCTGTTTCAGGATGCTGGTCAGGAGATTCTGCCAGCGCAGATCTGCAGACGAAAATGAACAAAACCACGTCGGAATCCCTAACTGACGCACACACGCAAACACGTCTTTTTGAACTGACTGCCAAAACGCTGGAGTTCCTCTGATCGGTCTCAGAAACTTAAAACCATCATCAAACTGCAACAACCGCCTCAGAGACTCCTCGTCCTTTAACATATTTTGTGTAATCCTCTGAGTCTTCTGACCTACTTTACCCTTCCTCAATGCCACCGAAACATTTGACACCACCTGATCCATCTCAGACATGTACTGAGCAAAGAATATATACTCTACATTACGCGCAAAACGGCCATCGGCATGCAGAATCCTATTATTAAAATAACGCGACAGTGAAATGTTGTCAGACCGACCATCATGAAAGTCTTACCACCCAGAGGAAACAACACGGGGAAACACTTAGCCTCATTTGTGTGGTCAGAAAGCATCCTAACTGGACTATTCCCCTCTGCAGGCGCAACATTCACAATATCGTCAAAATACTGATCTAATGCTTCCTGACCAATATCAACAGGCATAAGACACGTATCCTGAAACATGCAGTGCTGCTGTCTGTCATGTAACAGTTCATCTTGTATTATGTCTGATGATTCCTCTACAACAACATCTTGAGGCAGATCAACTTTCTGAGAGCTCACCTCACTCTGTTCTACGTCTTCACCCTCACACAACTCAACATTCTGTTCTATGGCTTCACCCTCACACAACTCAACCTTCCGTTCTGTGGATTCTTCCTCACTGCCTGATTCAGCCTCTTCGACCTCCCAATCTTCCTGCCTACAAAACTCATTAATCCAATCCTCATTAAACTCAATGTCCTTGTAGTGCACATTTGTCCTCTTTAAATATCCAAGGGCTTGTCTAACACGCATTGTATCAACAAACTGATACTCATAATGCCCTTTATATGTCAACTTGCGCTTCAACTTCACCTGCAGCAAAGACCCTTCCATACTAGAGCGTGGCAACACATTTGTTGTCTGTACAATGTTAGCTGGAACACATGTTACGGGTCCATGCACGCCATTCTGACCCCCCTTCGGAAGTGCTAGCATCTTCATAAAAGGAATATGCAACGCTATCAAATGCCACTCTAAACTATTCAAACATCCCAGTTCAGGTGGAATGGGATCAGGCTTCAAGTTATTACTCCAACATTCAGCAGGCATCTCACCTTTGCTAATCTTACTATGACACGTGTAACAAATCCACAGCTGACCTCTTGATGAGGCTAACTTACACGGAGCAACACAATCCTCACTACACTGATGCAAATAATCCTCACTAATGCACCTCTCTGCGATACCAGCTGTGGCTAAACTTCTACTGTAAACTTCCCTCTCACAACTCAACACCTGATGTCTGAACAGTAGCCTATGACAAACACAACAAACAAAATCTGGTCCATCTCTGACCTTTTCCAGAAACTGCTCCATGACAAAATCAAAATCTTTTGCCTGGTCTACCTTCTGTTCCCTGCTGAGCCTTACGCGACCAATAACTTGCTGCTTATGCTCTAAACTATCATACTTACTCTTACTATCTTTTCTACTCCTCTCCTTAACTTTCTCCCTATGCTGAACACTGCCTCTATATTTAACCATGCTTCTGGATTTGATTTCCTCCCTATGCTCTGTGCTATCTCTATATTTACCTACACTCATCGCTTTAACCATCTCTCTATGCTCTGTGCTATCTCTATATTTATCTACACTCATCGCTTTAACCCTCTCCCTGTGCTCAAAGCTATCTCTATATTTACCTATACTCATCGCTTTCACCCTCTTTCTGTGCTCAAAGCTATCTTTATATTTACCTATACTCATCGCTTTCACCCTCTTTCTGTGCTCAAAGCTATCTTTATATTTACCTATACTCATCTCTTTCACCCTCTCCCTGTGCTCAAACCTATCTTTATATTTACCTATACTCATCGCTTTCACCCTCTCCCTGTGCTCAAAACTATCTTTATATTTACCTATACTCAACGCTTTAACCCTCTCTCTGTGTGACATTTTTTGACTATACTTTTCTACACTCTTTAACTTTTTCTTTTCCCTAAAAATCAAATTTTCCTGATATCTCTGTCTACACCTCTCCCTAAGTATTTTATCCATTTTCTCCTGAGTTCTTTTCTTACACTTCAGATACTTTGATGAAACAGACCGCCTACCTGACACTACCTTCTGGATACCCTCTACAACCTCTGCATCTACACCTTTCTCTGGGCCTACAAAGTCATCATTACATCTAACTGCTGGCTGCTGTCTGCCTGCCTCTGCCTTCCTATCACCCTTTACAACCTCTGCATCTACACTTATATCTAACACTTCAATGTCATCACTACATCTTACTGCTGTTTCCTCACCATCTACAACCACAACATCCAAACATCTAGCCCTAAAGCTGTAACCTGACACTTCACTAACTTTACAATAACCATAACAGCTCTGCAGTCCAGGCTCATACACACAAACTACATTCTCAAAATGCTTCCCTAAGATATTCTCTAAATAAATACACTGTGCTGACAAACACTTGCTGCTACAGGTGTACTTCAACCAACGACCATCATAAAAAGTACACGCGCTAACGCCTAACAAATCTGCTGTAACCTGAATTTCCACCTCTGTGGCCCAAGTGTTCACATTTCTCATCCTGGACTGCTGAATGTACTCTAACACCGATGAGTACTCACTCCTAATGATGCTGCGATACCTATCTGCATTCCTCTCTAGCTCTTTACAAACAGCAAGCCTGATCTTACGATGGTGCTTCTGTGAACCACTCACAGCCTGAGAGATGGCTCTGAAGAAGCAGTTACCATCGGCCACGATCCTCTCATTCCTACAAGGAACACCTAACAATCCAACACGTGTGGACACCGGTCCACCAACCTTCACAAACTCAACATTAAAACTACTGCACAAAGCCTTACAAACATCTACACTGAGAGGATGGAAGACCAGCTCTGCATTTCTAACAGCATTAACAAACTCCACATCTGAACTTGCCTCACTAACATCGAATCGCTTTGACTTCTTTGACATATGACCGCCACAAGACATGTTACGCTTCTTGCTGTCAGCAGCACTGGGTCCTGCCTCTGAGCCACTGCTCACGACACTGGCATAAGACCGCACAGAAATACCTGACAACGCTGGACTGGCATCTACACAAACATCTACACTGAGAGGAGGGAAGTCCTCGTCATAACTAAAAACATTAACAACCTCTACATCTGAACTTTCCCTTCTAACACCGAATCGCTTTGATTTCTTCCACATACAAGTGCCAGAAGAAATGCTACGCTTCTTGCCATCAGTAACATTCGGTCCTGCCCCTGAGCCACTGCTCACCACACTGGCATAAGACCGCACAGAAATGCCTGACAGTGCTGGACTGGCATCTAAACTACCACAATGCTCAGGAACAATACTAGACTCTGGCGCTGGAGCAGTGGTCACCTCTGTGACGCTACCCTCCACAGAAACACCAGGCAGCACTGGACCTGCACCCACACCGACAGTGATGCCACACAGTTCAAAGAGCCTCTCCCCTGAACTGAGACTGTCGGCCAAACGACAGATGTAGTGGTGCAGGTCATCCAGGCACGCAAAATGCAAAACCACGCTTGTACCATTAACGTGTAAAAAGCCAACGTTACTGCGTGAGTGACTGTCGACCACAGCGAACCGTCCATCCTCACAGATGATGGCAGAAGTGTTTCCACACATTGTCAGAAGACATGTTCTGTACTGACTAAAGATCCTCTCCAGTCCGTTACGCAAACTGATGAACACACCGCTGTCGATGTGTTCACCCTCAGTCACGCATACATCTCCTAACACGGTGTCACCAAAACCAAACCTAACAACCTCATCATCTACAACCAACTGCTGTGGCAAATCTGGGACAGACAGCAGATTTGTCACATGATTAAAGACACCCAGGTCACGCAAACTGGTGTACAACTCATCACCTAAAACTAACGCACGATCCAGCTCACTCCTCTCCCAGAAAAAAACACTGTTAGTTGTGTGTTTGGCTAAGCTCACCAAAGCTATAGCCATGCACTGCACTCCTCCATACACAAACCGATCATCTCCCTGGTGAAACGACCCGCGGACAACCTTCACTAGCCTAACACCTCTGCTACCCCCAACCTTTGCTGCTACATCATTACTGTCAGAATCTAAACCAACATCAGCAACACAAACATTAGGAAAAAAATCATCCTTATCTTTGATGATCTTCTTTGGCCTCTGGGTTCCTTCGGGCACGGCAGGGCACGTTGCAGGGACCTCCTCCACGATGACCTCCGGCACCATGGACTCCTGGGCTGCTGCCTCCGCCTGACACAAATCAAAACTCAAGTTTAACTGCATAACAAACCAGGAGAATAAATGCAATTGTCACCATAAGTCAAATATTGTGTTAAGCAAAGACAGACCTGCTGCTGGACTGGACTGGGCCTGGAGGCAGACTCCGTCACCTGGGCAGGTGAAGGTGTTGCCACCACCTACAAAGAACAGTATAAGACAAAAAAAATCATTAAAACAACGCAACTCTTATCAAAACATGTATGACACCACATCAGTCGCTCTTCAGGAAAACAACAAAAAAAGAAAAAACACACCTGCCGCTTTCCTCCTCTGCGCTTCGTGGCAACACCTCGCGGCCGACGCTTCCCAGGGGAAGCCTAGAGGAAGAAAAACAAACCTTTGTAACAGCTGTCTACCACTTGTGTTCTCAACTATTCAGACATGTGACTTGTGAGCACTTTACCTGGCCAGCTGGTGGCTCAGCGGTGCAGCCAGAGCCAGAAGAAGGACTGACCTTCTCCATAGCATCCAACATGTCACCGCTGAACCACACAGGGTTGGGCGGGATGACAGACCGTACCACAGCAGGTGTTCCAGCCTTCAGAACAAAAAACAAACATCATTGTGTTAATAAAAGTTTCCATGCAGGCTTTGCTCAAACTTCTAGACAATCACTCAGAAAAACACATTACCTTGCCCTCCTTTCCAACCACAGTCCACTCCCAGGGGTCGCTGTGACGTGGCACGGGGACGTGTCCTGTCACAACTAGCCTGGGAGACACCGTGGCACGCGGCGATGTCCGGGGGGACACCGTGGGCGTGGGCGGACGAGGTGCCAGCTGCTGTAGGGCAGCGTCCCACAGCAGCTGCACCAGGACAGGAGTCCCATCGGTGTCGCTGAGGTGCACCTGAAAAACAGTCAAACACAGCAGACATTTCACTGCATTAGTGTATCTGACATTAAAGAAAAACTCCAACTCCAACTGTCATGACAACAAAGAATGATGTACTCACGCCGTCGGGACACCACAGCTCCAACCGATGGAGAGGGAGGTGCTCTGCCACAGACACGTAAGGGAGACCTGACACAAATGTCACAAACAACAAAAAAAAACTTTAAATACTCTAAGTCCTATAAAACATTGGAGTTAAATTACATATGCACATGCATTTACATGTAAATGATCATAAATGCATAATGTCACATTTAAAAAAAAAAAAAAAATTCTCAAATATGACTGTGCAGTTAAGCTCGACTTAAACATACCCATGCGTGCTGCGACACGATGGTACTCCTGACGCAGCGCCAGCTGCAGGCCCGGCTCGATGTTCAGGCGTGGAGGGAAGTCCAGCACGAACACCTTACAGAAAAACTTTTTGTCATCAGACCACATTCATGTCTCCAAAATAAGTGCATGACAAAACAACAGCTGCTCACAATAGCATTGCTGACACAGAACCAAACAATTAGCAACAATAACTTGAAACATGAAGACACACCTTGGGCCAGCGGCTGCAGATCGAGGTCAGGAGAGCACCGAAGTCCAACGCTGCCTCACCAACTGTCCGGCTAGCTGTGAGGTTGTTGCTCGGGGCAACCACGCAGACGGCGTCCGGGGTCCACGGGAGATCTGCATGCATGGCCTCTGTCCTCAGCTCGGCGGCCGACGCACCTGGAACAGAGAGAAAAGAGAAGGACACAGAACCTACCGGCATGGGCACAAAGTCGTCCACAATGGCCCGGAGGTGGGAGTCTCCAACGACGAACACCATCTGCAACAACAGAGACATTGCTTTACAACAGAGAAAGCAAACGTGACACCTTACTAGCTGCAGTTTCTCTATGAATAAGAAAACCCAATACCTTCTGGTCCGGTCGATGCGCTGGAGAGACAAACTTCCTGGTCCGGTGGGTCAGCTCGGAAGTTTGCCATCTCCGCGTACGATGGCGGTACCCCGTACCGCGCCCTGTTTCGTTGAGATTGAAGTCAGACAGAACATCATTAGAGGATATTTGATCTAAACAGTATCAGTGAAACATCTGAAACAAGAGTTTGACACATACGAGGGACGAACTCAGGGACAGGCGCCAGGGCGGTCCAGGGGTGCCCCTCTGCCCTCCTCCTCTTCAGAGCCTGGGCTCGTCGGTGTCCCTTCGCACGAGGCATCTAAAATCAAAAAACATTTTTTAGTCAACGCTCACAGAGAAAGCACAACAACTGCAGTGAATCTGTGCCAATCATACTCACAAGCCTTTACATGGCAACGTTTGACAAAACATTGAAATATAGAATTTTTTTAACTCACCTTGGTCGAGGAAGAGTGTTTGTGTGTGTGTGGGTGTGTGGGTGTGTGTGTGTGTGTCTGTGTCTGCTTGAGTGTGGTTGTGTGTACAGTCAGTTCAAGTGTGTGCAGATTATTAGTTTGTCTAGGTGTGTGTTTACAGTATGAGTAAATGTATCTGTGTGTAAAAATGTGTGAGTGTTATGGATCAGATGCAGAGCAAACCACCACAGTCAAAAGCCAAAGGAGAGCACCAGATTGCACAGCCACGAGAGTTGGGAATCTGCAAATCAATAAAATTAAAATTAATATTGTCTTTCTAAACACCATTGACACAATGATCCAGATGTACCTAGGGCTGGGCCATATGACCTATAACTAAAATCCCCAATCAGTTAAAATGCATGTGGTCATTTTAGAATACAAATTTTGATAATGTATTTAAAACACAGGGATGCCTGTAACATGTAAACATCTGATCAATAATCAATCTCATTTAAGAAACAAATGAAAGCCTAAACATGTGTTTGTGCAAAACCTGAAAAGGCCTACCATTGTAAAAACTTTATTTATAAACTTTATTCATTTTCAGTAATTATGTTATCTCACATTGCAATAACTTATGATTGGAGTAAGTTGAGAGAAAAAATCTCCATTTATTATTTTTATACCTTCTGCAGACAATCATTTGAATTACTTGACTTAATGCTGTCTGGTCTTAGCTGTAGCTAATCTTTTTCTTACATTTTTGACATAACTTCTAAACAGAATTAATTTAATTAATCTTAACAACATGTTTAACAAACAAACCAGCATTGGCATCACACACTTGCTCTCTTAAAAAGACACATGATGGCTGACAAAACATCTTTCAACAATGATAGAGACACAAATCTGAGTCTATGTCAGGAAGTAAACTTTACCAGCACCAAGAACAGACACACAGAGAGGGCAACAAAGAGGCAAATTCACACATAAGGCCAAATGTAAAGTTATGTTTGCATATGTTTAGCATGAGAGCACGTAATGCTAAATGACCCAAATCCATCAAATAAACGCTTAACAAATTCTTTTGATATACACTTCTCATTCACAACAGATGACTCTTACAAGATGGCACACAAACATCTTGATCATACCATTGAATAATGTCAATTTTTCTGATCTTAATCTGCATCAGATACTTCATTTCATGCACCGCGAAAAATAAATCAAGCACACAGACGCCTGCACACACATGCACAGAGATCTATATAAAGACACGTCTTCACATGAAGTGCTTTAAATTTTTCATCCATAAAAACAAGGAATAATCACCTCACAAACATGACTACCAAAAAAACACTTGCTCTCTCAAAACACAGACTCTCTGACTTCATTGTGTGCTCTCAGTGCCCAAACAATAGCTAACATTACATCTCATAAGCTTAGGCCTGCTCATCAGGACACAGACACACAACTGAATCCATAGCAGAAACTAAGCTGAACAACACATGCAGACAAACCTCAAACACTCTCTCATACAATAAAGTCATTAGTCTAACACAACAAAAAGGCTAGTGAGCTAACAGCTAGCGGGCTAACGTGGCTAACACGAAGTCAACACAGAACAAAGGCTGAGATCTCCATAACATTAGCATATGTTTAGCATGGAAGCACAAACCATAGTAACTGACTAGAAAGCTATCAAATTGTATTCAAAATCCCCCAAAAATGTATCATACTATCTTAGATATATATATTTTATTTATTATAAAGGCAATCATTGTCATTGGAGTGAAGTTTATCAAACAGTTATCTCAACATGACACAAAAGCTAACAGCTAGCGGGCTAACGTGGCTAACACGAAGTCAACACAGAACAAAGGCTAAGCTCCATAACATTAGCATATGTTTAGCATGGAAGCACAAACCATAGTAACTGACTAGAAAGCCATCAAAATATATTCAAAATCCATCAACAATATATCATACTATATTAAATATATATATTTATTTATCTTAAAGGCAGTCATACTCCTTGGAGTGAAGTTTATCAAACAGTTATCTCAACATGACACAAAAGCTAACAGCTAGCAGGCTAACGTGGCTAACACGAAGTCAACACAGAACAAAGGCTGAGATCTCCATAACATTAGCATATGTTTAGCATGGAAGCACAAACCATAGTAACTGACTAGAAAGCCATCAAAATATATTCAAAATCCATCAACAATATATCATACTATCTTTAATATATATATTCTATTTACCTTAAAGGCATTCATACTCCTTGGAGTGAAGTTTATCAAACACTTATCTCAACATGACACAAAAGCTAACAGCTAGCGGGCTAACGTGGCTAACACGAAGTCAACACAGAACAAAGGCTGAGATCTCCATAATATTAGCATATGTTTAGCATGGAAGCACAAACCATAGTAACTGACTAAAAAGCCATCAAATTGTATTCAAAATCCATCAACAATATATCATACTATCTTAAATATATATATTTTATTTATCTTAAAGGCAATCATACTCCTTGGAGTGAAGTTTATCAAACACTTATCTCAACATGACACAAAAGCTAACAGCTAGCGGGCTAACGTGGCTAACACAAAGTCAACACAGAACAAAGGCTGAGATCTCCATAACATTAGCATATGTTTAGCATGGAAGCACAGGCCATAGTAACTGACTAGAAAGCCATCAAATTGTATTCAAAATCCCCCAAAAATGTATCATACTATCTTAAATATATATATTTTATTTATCTTAAAGGCAATCATACTCCTTGGAGTGAAGTTTATCAAACACTTATCTCAACATGACACAAAAGCTAGCAGCTAGCGGGCTAACGTGGCTAACACGAAGTCAACACAGAACAAAGGCTGAGATCTCCGTAACATTAGCATATGTTTAGCATGGAAGCACAAATCATGGTAACTGACTTAAAAGTCATAAAAATATATTCAAAATCCACAAACAACACATCATACTTTCATAATATAAAACATATTTGTTTTTTAAGGGCAAACATTGTTTAAGGATTAAAGTTGATCAGAAATACACACTTCACAGAAGCTGTTAGCCAGTTTTAAATCTCACCACAGAGCAGCAAAAACTTACAATTACATGTAAACTTCTTTTTAACTATATATTAAACCTTGTTTAATCATGATCCCATCTTCAGTCTAGCACTGCTTTATCACATGATATGCTAACATTAAGCTAGAAAAAAATTAACAGAGTCTTACCTCTGAGCCAGTGGGAGCAAAATGGAGGAATTTCTCATGCAGACGGGGGCTTTTATAGGCTGCGATGTCAGGCCATCAGGGCGTCCAATCAAATTACACTCCATGCTTCTTTGATGTCTGTCAGTGTGTGGGACATTCGGACGCCACTTTGAACCTTGATTTGACTGCAATACACAGCCATCTTAGACTGTGAGGATGAGCAACAAAGTGTAATATCTCTAAAACGCTAACAGATGGTGAAAACATGTACATTGAACATTTGTAGGTCCAAGTCTTGTGATTGTTTTAAGCTTTGAACCAAGTCTGTAACTACAAGTATGTTGTGGCTATTTCATATCAAACCTAAGGTGGGTTTGCTGAGTTCCTCCATTAAAATGAACTGATTCTCCTCTGTCTGCCTGCCATACATGATGAATCCTCACAGAGCTGCAGGCACACACATCAGTCTGAGACTGAGCAGGTCACAGGAGGTCAAGTGAAACCTTAAAAACTGACTTTGTGTCTGCATTTTAATTCAAAATATACAATTATTAATAAAATTAATCAGTTTAATTAAATGTAATATTATTTTATTTTACACTGAAATAATTTCATAAAGTCAAACTTGGAACATACACAATTTGGTAATAAAATATTAGTACAAAAATTAACCCCAAACATGCAAAATGGCCTCTCTAGCGCCACCTAAGCACACTAAAACAGCCTCGACGGCCAGTTGGAATGTCATAGAGTGGTGAAACCAACGTCAAAACTAACATTCGTCTCATCAAGACCCACAAATCACGCACGCGCTGACACCTCTGACCTCTCTCAAACAGGAAGCCGGCAATTTGCCTTTCAAAATAAAAGAACTCTCAAAGAAATGGATTGTGTAATACACACTTATTATAAAGCATGAGGCTCCTGACAGAGCTGCAGCTACACACCTCAGTCTAACTTAAAGCAGGTCAACGGATCAAAAAGGTATGAAACCCTCAAAATGGAGGTCAAACGGGCATGAGGGACCTGCGAGCGAGGACCCGTCCAATGCTGCTTGCAGCTTTAATTATTATTCAGTCCGCGCTTTGAACCTTAATTTGACCCCCTAAACACGCTCAAAAACTCACCAAAATCGGCACACTCCTCAGAATCGGCGAAAAATTTGATAAAATCAAAAAATTAACCCCCAACATGCCAAAATGAGCTCTCTAGCGCCACCTGGGCACACTAAAACGGCCCTCACGGCCAGCAGGAACGTCACAGAGACATCAAACCAACGCCCAAACGATCGTCTAATCAAGACCCACAAATCACGCGCTGACACCCCTGACCTATCTCATACAGGAAGCCGGCAATTTCGATTTCAAAATAAGAGCTCACCGGATCATCCCCACTTCGCACTGTAATTTGACGCCCTAAACAAGCTCATAGCAATGCCAAAACTGGCACACATGCCACACCGGGTCCAAAATTTCAGAAAATGAAAAAATTAACCGAACACATGCCAAAATGAGCTCACTAGCGCCACCTAGGTTCAAAACGACATACAAAAACGGTCGTCACGGCAACAAGGAATGTCGTAGAGGGATCAAACCAACGTCAAAACGTTCGTCTCATTGAGACCCAAAAATCACGCGCTGACACCCTTGACCTATCTCAAACAGGAAGTCGGCAATTTGCCTTTCAAAGTAAAATTACAACTCTCCAGAAAAAAATTATCTCCTCCAAGGCCGTATATGGTATCAGCTTGAAACCCGGACAGATGACAGAGGAGGCATTGATGATCAAAAGTTATGTAGGAATTCTTATTATCTCAAACGGTTTCCAAATGACAAGCCCTCAAAGTTGGTGAACCTCAAAGAAGGCCTCCCAGCTGCCCCCATTGAAATGAATGGGGAATGAAAATACAGCTCCGGACAACTTGTAGAACAAAGGCCCCTAGAAAAAAAAGTAAAAGTCCTACAGCTTTAAAAAATACACAGATGGAATCCTGACAAAATTTCCAGTTCACACATATAACTTGTAGAGAGATTTGGTAAAAATTGTGGCAATGGTGAGGAAATGTTTCCGTAGATTTGGTGGTTCTGCTTCTCTGCTGCTCTGCTGCAGTTTGAATGTCATGAGGCAGCAGATGATGTCATTCACTCACTGATTGGCAGCAGCTGGTCATGTGACTCACTGAAGGGAGGGAAATGGAATGTGTAACACACAGCCATTATAAAGACTGAGGAGGAGCAAGAAATACATCAATTCAACTGTAATATCTCTAAAACACAAACAGATACCAAACATGTAAAAGAAGGATCAGGAAGTAAATGTCCTCCCAAAGGGAGGACCAACCTTGAGGAGCTAAAAAAAAAAAAAGGCTCCTGACAGCGCTGCAGCTACACACCTCAGTCTAATTTACAGCACTTCAAAGTGATAAAAAAGGGCTGAAACATGCAAATGGAGGTGAAACGGGCATGAGGGACCTGCGAGCGAGGACCCGTCCAATGCTGCTTGCAGCTTTAATTATATTTATATTCATATCGTATACATTTTAATGTTCATAGTGTAAATTCTTTGGCCTTTGTTCACAGTCTCACTTTTACTTATTTCATTTTTTTCTTCATAATTGAAATTCTTATGTCTTTAAGATTATGCATGTTGTAATTTTAGCTTATTTAATTTCTATTACACTCATATCTTATTTCAGTGTTAATATCTAATATTCCTACTGCTATACTGTGAATAAGAACAAATGAAACAACCAAATTTCACTTTTGGGATTAATAAAGTATTTCTGATTCTGAAATATCATTCTGATAAAGATACTTGTGTATTTAATATGTTGGACCAGTGATCATCAAATTATTTTTGCCCAAGGCACACCTAAAACCAAGCCAAAGTGTCAAGGCACAGCATATTCATAACCATTCAAAATGGCCTTTTCAGTCTGGTAATGGTCATTTTATCTAAAGCCTAATAAAAATGGTCAAACAGCTGTTTTACTCATAAAGGAGTAACTCTCAAATTATTAAAAAAGTCATTTAAAACTTCAAGTTAAAAACTTGACAGATTACATTAAACAGGAGGGACCAAACGGTGATAATTCCTTCCACCAATCAATTCTGTTTACTGTTAAGAATAATTTCCTGGGAGGGTTTTCTGAGATTTTCAAGTTATAGAATTTGCAGCTGTGTAAGAAAATAAAAGCACCTGATAAGAGTATATTTAAAACTCAATCATTATTGCTTTCTAGTAGCAATAATAACTGGTTGAACTATTTCCCAAGGCACGACTTGTCTCAAGGCGCACCATTGTGCCTTGCTACAACATTTGAGGACCGTTGTGTTAGACCACCTAAAATGAGAAAAATAATCTCCTTAAATGTGTCCCAATGTGACAAACACTGATTGTCTCCACTCTTGTATGGACCCTTCTTGTGACAAACACATACACACACATTAAAAATTCTCCACCACACCCTCTGTGTCTGCACTCTATTCTCTGGGTACATAAAATGGCCTCTTTCCTGAATTCCAGCTTGCTTTCTTCATATAGGAAATAAGAGGGGGAGAGACTGTGTGTGCGTGTGTGGGAGTGTGTGTGTGTGATATAAACAGCTCTGTATATAAGAAACCAGCAGCAGTCCCTCTGAGCCATTGTGTTAGCCCTGAGGGTTCATGCTGTTAGCAGTTAACGTGACACACACGGGCAGTATGTAGAGCCCATATGTGCATGCACAAATTAGGAGTCTGACTGTGTTTAGACTGGGTTAAAGGAAGCCCCCTAGTGGTGAAGAATATAGCAGATCAAAGTGAGTTTTAGGTATATAAAATGATCATTCAACACTGATCAACGTGGCAACTGGACTGGTTCAGATTCTTGAAGTCGCCACTTTGATCAGCTTTGGATAACCATGACCTACACAGATATGATCCATGTGAGAGACATACGTAGCTCACTGGTCTAATTTTCAGAGAAACTGTAAAGTTTTGGTTGAGCTGGCATTAAACGTTCCTATCAGGACTTTCTTTTTCTTTTTAACCAAAGCAAACTGCTTATCAGTGTCGGTTTCTTTCAAGAAGTCTCAATCCTACCTTGTCCTCATCAGAGGTGACAAAGAGCTGCGGGGTTGAATGTGATTTCCCGAGCGCCTGTGAGAGCTGAAAAAACAGCCAGGGTTCTGGGTGGGGTTAAGTAACGACAATCTAGTGTCTTATATTGTTATTTTAGAGGGCCACTTCCAGTAATAATGCACTTTCTTCCACCTTTTCCTCCAATGAAAACAATTCAAAAAGGATGACTAACGGTTGATAAAATAAACTGACATCACGACCCTGACTTCCTTTGAAATTTGTGACAGCGACATTTCTAGGAGAATCCTTGAAAGCTGAACATGACTAAGTCTGGTTTATAGAGGATATGCACGTGCAGTCCCCATCAGTGTGAGTGAGTGGCAAAAGCACAGACTGACAACAGCATTCAGTGGGATGTAAACAGTAAAATAACTTTCATTCAGCCTAAGAATTCCAAGATTTGCTTTGTAATATTATTTGATAATGTTCGCCTGGGGCAGTATAGATCCTCAGCTTATGTTATGAAGACCTATGGAGCTGCACCGTTGAGTTTATAAACTAAGACAAATCCATATTGATACAGCAACCGTTATCAAATCACTGAGCTTACACACATTCAGGTGATGATCAATATGAACCCCACTTTCTCTGCCCTCTAGTTTTTACCGAAAAGGAAAACCAAGGCATCACATTTCAGCAAATGAATCATAAAACATCTTAGATGATGAGGCACTAAAGGCAAAATATTATGTTTTATCATGCTTGAAAGCTACATAAACCCTGCAAACTCTGGTTCTGAATTATCTGAATGATTTCAAAATAGTTAAGTGCACCTATTTTTATCACAAATTAATAAAGTCATTACATAAATATAACTCCTATTTGCTCTGAAATTGAAGTTATTTTCCCATATTTTTAATAAAAATGCCAGAAACAGACCAGCTCAGGTGTCACATTAAACATATACTCAGCTTGGAATCCACATTTCCACTGATGGACATCATCAAAATGAATTAGACCAATGGGAAATTACTAAAAACATGGCACTTAAAATTAAAGTGTTTCCCTGTTTCTTCTCACTGATTTAACCAGATGAGTGGAACTGCTAGTCTGATGCACAAATTATGAAGTCAGTGCATACACACTATAATTCAGTAGTTTGATGACATTGTGCCCATCTTATACATTCATACCTGTGTGCTGATGTGTCAGCACAGGTGTGCAATACTCATGCATATTGATCAGATTTATATCATTCTGTAATGTTTGCAAGGAAGAAAGAGGGGACATTGGGGACGATGGAATGCACTCTACTTTCACTGAATCTGTTGACAAAGATAAATGTGATTTTCTGATGAGCAAATGCACCTCTAATATACCAGCAAGTAAAATCAGAACCTGTCCTCTGCAGCCACTCTATGATACCAGAGCACGGACAATAAAAACGTGAAGAGGAATGCGCAGACTGGACGTCATTAGAAGTTTACTCATTGAAGCCTTTGTTTCCTTTTCTCTCGTAAGGCCTCAGCCTTGAACCGTTAACACGAGAACCACTACCATCACTGCACTCATGGTCTTAAATACTCATATGTCTTATCATATGACATTCATATTTACATTTTATGGGTGTAGTATGCTTCTGGAAACAATGTTTGGTGTTCCGATGCATGAGCAATTTTGTCTCACTTCTTCATCTTAAGTTGTTGTTTATCAGTCAGTAAACTGAATTTACTCATCGTACCCTTATCTTTAGACTATTTACTCTATTCCAGGAGATGAAAAACATGAGGACTGAGATTGTTGTAACCTTTCAAAACCCCTGCAAGTCAATGAGCTGACCGTGGTGTTAGATGGGTCAGTAATTACTGTAGTCCATGAGCTAGTGGAATATTTCAGCCAACGATCAGTATTAAAAATGCTGTGCCAAGTAAATCCCCATCTGCACATGCAGACATGTGTATGCATGAGAGGGAAAGCCATGCCTTGTGGTTCATGTGATTGAAAACAGTTTCCTTTGACAAAATACCCCCCTTTTTGTTTCTTTTCCTCACTATTGTTGCTGAAAGAGGACATGTCAAGAGTTTATTCGTGCCTCCTCCTTAAATCCAACAATTTATTCTTATTTTCCACAGTCTGCAGCGCCAAACGCTCCTTCATCTCCCTTCTATGTTTACAAGCCTGTTGCCTCCTGTTTGGTACTCCTAAACTCAAAGCTACTGTTTGTTGATTACAGTAAAGTATGACAATGGTAAACATGTTTGATTTTTTTCATAAGGCCAAGACAGGAGAAAGACTCCCTTAAAACTGCCCAGCTTAGGTTGTAAAACAACTATGCATCTAACACAATTATATTACGTGACTATATTATCAGCAGAAAATACATCACTTGTCATAAATTCTCATATTGATGTTGTTGTTTTATTCAACATCAGTCATCTCTACCTTATAGTCATTATAGATGCTAATGTAAATATTAGATTAACTACTCTTTTCATGATTGTTATTGATTATACTTCTATAAAAACTACTACTACAATCATATAGACATGAGGATCCTCTTGAAAACGAGATGCTGCATCTCAAGGGGCTAACCGCTAATAAATTTATATTCAGCAGAGACAAATATGATGAGGACAGATTTATGATTGACCCATGGATCTGTCACTGTCTTTAATTCTTACTTTAGTTCGCTCGTCTCTGCCCACCTAACTTCCTTCGCCCACACACCCAACACAGCTTCGGTAGAAGGCTGTTCAACATGAGACTGGATCTACTCAAAATTTCCTACTGCTAAACAGAGGTTATCTATTGCCACCGTTCCTGTGAGCCCCCCTACAGACGCACCTTCCTGTAGTTTGGGTGGCCCAGTGCTGTGCTCATGATGGATTCATGTTGGGTTTTGGATATACACTACTGGTCAAAAGTTTAAGAACACCCCAATTTTTCCATTTTTTTACTGAATAGTATTCAGTTTAGTGTCTCATTGCACTCTGAAATGAAAGTATAGTACAAATAAGTACTGGAGTAAAAAAAGAAATCATGAAATCGATTTATAGGCCCAAATGAATTCTAAACTCTTGACTCATCAAAGTAGCCAACTTTGGCAGATATAACAGCAGAACACACCCGAGGCTTTCTTTCTACAATAGAAATCAAATATTCTTCAGAAAGTTCTTCCCACGTCTGTTGCAGAAGTTCCCATAAATGTGTGGCACTTGTAGGTTGCTTTGCTTTTACTCTTCTGTCCAGTTCATCCCAAACCAGCTCGATGGGGTTCAAGTCTGGAGACGGTCCTGGCCACTCCATGTTTTCAAGCTTACCATCTTGTTCTTTTTTCCTGAGGTAGTTCTGGCATAGCTTGGTCTTATGTTTTGGGTCATTATCTTGCTGTAGGATGAACCCCTGACCAATTAGGGGCATACCAGAGGGTATTGCATGGCGCTGCAGAATGCTGTGGTAGCCGTGTTGGTTCAGGGTGCCTCTCACTCTGTACAAGTCACCAACCCTGGATCAAGCATAACAGCCCCAGACCATCACACTTCCTCCTCCATGTTTGACAGTTGATGTCACACACTGTGGATCGGATCCAGATGAAATTTTCCTTGATGATAGAGTTGAATTATATATATATGTTATCCTGTAAATTTTGAAGAAAATTCATCAAGTGATGTCAGAGATATAATTTTTCAAAAATACGGCCCAATGTTAAGTTATTGGATTTTTCAGGAAATTTGGGGAATTTTTTAAATCCAGTCAAATATGCGGATCACCACCAAAATGTAATGACTTCTTCCTTGGACCAAACTACACATCTGGTAAAATTTTTTGTTTCTTGTGTAATCTTGCTAACAGACAAACATAGAAACACACACACAAACAAACAAACAAACAAACAGACCCTGGTGAAAACATAAACTCCTTGACGGAGGTAACAAACGGTGGGTTAATTATAAACCATACAGAGTATTTGACAAAGCCTAAGTGACATCAGCTCATTCACTGGCCCTGCACACACTGACCTACCAGTTAGGACTGCTCTATTATGGCTAAATTAATAACTTCATAATAGGTATTTAGGTTAATCATGATTATAAAACAAGATTACTCACTGATTGTGAAACATTCACCACATGCTATCACTGAATATAAACGCTTTTACACTACCATTTTGAACATTGAAGAAAGGGCTATAAATTTGATAGAAAAATACAACAACCTAAAGATAGTGATGATGATAATAACATAAAGAACACAAAAAAAGTTCAACATGTCCTGTGACAGAGTGATCTTTCTATCTTTATAACTCAATTATTATAATGTCTTACTATGGTTCCCTCAGTATATAAAGCCCATTGGCTCATGGCGGTGAGCTCAATGCAGAGCATGGACCATACAAGAATGCAGAGCCATTGAAAACAAGGTGCTGAGTAGCACTGTGCTGACCAACTTCTCCAGAGTAGACTAATCAACCAATCAAAACAGACTGTGCCAAAAAAGGCTTTAGAAGACATGGCTCCAACAGATCTAGGACAGGCTGAGAGTTACTTGTGTGCAAACTAAGGTTTTCAGAACAAAAGTGATTGTAAACATACTCACGCAGTCATCAAAATCAAACAGATGAACCAGAGTTAAGGCAAAATATGGGCTCTTAAAAAATGAACGTCCATGATTAGCAATTACTAGAGGAACAAGTTACACTGTGGTGTGCTGGGGGCAGCGCATCCAAGATGGATAAATCCAGGCTGGAAAAACTGATCAGGCAGGCCAGCTCTATGGTTGGCATGAAGCTGGACTCTCTGGTTACAGTGGCAGAGAAGAGGACACTGGACAAACTACTGGACATTATGAATGATGCCGGTCACCCTCTGCACACCATCATCAACAACCAGAGGAGCCTGTTCAGACTAAGGCCATCAGACTGAATAACTCCTCACTCGGTGGGGAGGAGGAGTAACAGGAAGACAGAGGACGGGAAGGAGCAGTATCCAGTAGCCATATTTTAATTTCATTTATTTATATATAATTGCAACTTGTTTTTACCTTTCTGGTACCTGTGTGCCCAAGGAATTAATAAAGTTTATCTAATCTAATTTAACCAATGTAATCTGATTTGTGCCAAACCCTAATGCCAGTTGCTTTTGCAGTTATGACAGTACAAGTCTCACTGTTTTTTTTTAACTAGTTAATTGGGTCCACTAGTCCATGGGGTAAAGACGTTTTTTGGGATAAAACAAAGGTGTTTGGAGTGTTGTATTATATACTTAAACACCAGGCAGCTGGAGGCCTCTGTGGCTGATGTCACTTCATCACACTTCATGTTTTAAAGCTGACCTCAGGCTCTTTTCCCTCTACACCATCAGTTTAAAGGGGCCTCAGGATCAGGATCAGGTCTTACATAAGTGGCCCATGGTCCACCTCGGAGTGTTCTCGCTCTCTCCGCTCCCTCTGAAAGCGACTTTAAACAGGATGTCGAAATAGTTTGTTTAAATGTACCCAGAGTCCCGGCTGGTCCCACCCAATCAAACATGAATAAACATTTCCTGAGTGTAATTACAAATGTACAGATACTGCTCTCACACTGCTCTCTCTCTCTCTCTCACACACACACACACACACACACATGCAGTGCTCTATAGGTACCACCCAGATGATCTCCAACCTAACATGAACAATCATATCTTGATGCTTATCTTCCACTTGTATATGCGTGTGATTAAACGTGCCCTCTCTACTCTATACCACCCTGCTCTAATGTATGTTGAACAAGTCACCACTTGCATCTTGTGCAATCCTGAACCCTTTTACACACTTTCTTTTTTCCTCACTGTTGTGTAAGGACAGAAGAAACACAGACTTGTCTTAATTTTTGTCTTCTACCACATTTACTGCGTATCATACGTTATACCAGAATGCAAAACCCAATTTGATTATAAAAAGGAATGAGTGACAAAATCTATTGCAGGGTCAAAAAGTTTTGTCGTTACTGCACAAACTCCTGAAACGTTCTAGGTGAGTTTTGTTTATAGATTCAAACCACAGAATTTTGAGGCTTTACCTTTTCCTCCAAATATGTGTTTGAATATCTGTTGAAGGTTGATGTAAGTTCATCTGTGATTGTGCTTGGTGATATTCAAGCAAATTCAAAAGCAATATGTATACAACTGATATCATGCAAACTGTGCGCATAAAAAGAAGTTGTGTACCATTTTCTTTCACCCAACATCACCAATTATTAGCTGACATTTTTAAAGTCACCACAATTTATAAAAAAAAGATCAAATAACTGCGGCCCTGCAACACACACACACCCTTTCACAGTTCATAATGCAAATACACAATTAAAAAACTGGTCAACTGATAAAACTACAGAGCAGCGATGACAAGTACATAAAAGAATAAAAACTAACTAAAAAACTAACGCTTGATTAACACACAAATCCGTGTCATAAACAGAGGAGTCCTAAATGTGATTCATTAATATGTAGATGGACCAGGGCGGACATCTTTAGTCCCCCAGACTGACGCTAAAACATCATGAACACTACAAGTGCTCTGAGAACACAAACCTCCGCCAAGGTGAGGAGTCCATGGTGACATCGAGAAAGTTGTCCATGCTTTGATCACATCACGTTTTGATTACTGTAACTCCCTGTATGTCGGCATTGAACAGTCAGAGCTTAACTGCCTGCAGCTGGTTCAGAATGCTGCTGCTCATCTCCTGACTGGGACAAAGAAACGGGAGCACATAACTCCGGTGCTCTCTTCCCTTCACTGGCGTCCAGTAAAGTACAGGATTGATTTTAAGATTCTTTCATTTGTTTTTAAGTCTCTGAATAGGCTGGCCCCTGACTACCTGTCTGACCTTATTAAGGTTCATTCAGCCCTCCAGAGCACTTTGGTCAGGAAGTCAGATGGTCCTGGATATTCCTAGATTCTGCTTAGAAACTAGAGGAGAACGAGCCTTCTCGGTCGCTGCTCCCACTCTGTGGAACGCGCTACCTTTAAATGTGTGGACTGCAAATAGCCTGTCCACTTTTAAGACTCGGCTAAAGACGCACTTGTTCACTTTGTCCTTTGGCAGAGTATAGCCACTTTTATTGGGCTTTTATTGTTTTTACTGGTTATTAAACATATTTATACTGTATTGTTTTTGTTCTTATTGCTTTTATTGGTTTTTATTACTCTTACTGGTTTTATTGTTTTTTACTGTTTTTATTGTGCCTGCTTCTTCTACTGTAAAGCACTTTGGTAGGCCGCTGGCTGTTTGAATGTGCTATATAAATAAAGCTGACGTTGACATTGACAAGGTATTTCCAACACTGTTGGGTATGTTACGGTCAAGAATGTGGAAAACTGCCCCTTTCTACACTGTTACGAAATCCTTAAAAATTCCTGGATCTGCATCAGTATTTCTATCACCACCAAAGTGTAATCACCTCTCTCTTGTGTGATGATCAACATTCCCTATCTTGAAATGTTGTCAAACCCTTTGAAAAAATTCCCCACACGGACTTTACTAAAGTGTCACAACCAGGCATATTAACGGGCAGTAAATTCATGAATTTTCAGAGAAGTGACACAGATGCAATCAATTTGTAAACAAAAACTTCACCCCTCGTGCTGCTGGGGTCAGGGACAGAAAAGACAGAGTTGTTAAAAGACCATGTTGAGCATTGTCCAGTCGAATCAATAGCATCATTCCCAGCTTAAAAAAGTTCCTCCCAAATTTCTGTTGTAGCAGATGAGTCAAAAACTGTAAGAGTGAATAGAATACGTGATGTATACTCGTAACACGTTTTAAACTGCAGCGCAAGATTTCCTACATTTAGGGACTCTGACAGCTTCTCAGTCTCTCAGTGTTTACTGTTGAGTATTTTCATGTATGTTTATAATTTAGATTTGTGTACACTCTGTAGTCAATTGGCTTTGAATAAAGAAATGAAATGCTAAAAAATTCTTCTTTGCATTTTGTGACTCACACTGGTCTTTGCCTGGAGCCTCAAAATGTACAAAACAATATATGACCTCGGGTTTTTGGCAGTGTGGGTCGCAACCACGTATGTGCCATATATTGAGACTCATGTCTCAAGTGGGTGGCGTGGGTTTCGAAGCAGATCTGAGGCTCATTTGCCACATGTCTTCCCAAACCTCGCTACCCCCCTTCACAAGTCCATCCACTATCAGTAAAGGCCATACCCCAAAAATAGCTTTTTAAATATAAATGAATGCACATGGCAATATTAATTGGCAAATTTTTTCAATAAAAGTGTTAATTTTAGAGCTTTAAGTTGACCAAATTCAGTTATTTTTAAGCTTTAAACCAGATTAAATTGCTTGTAAAAACAGTGAAAGTGACAAAATGGTAAAAACACAAGTAAATAGGACATTACTTGTGTTAAACAGAAAATCTTTTTGGTCAAAGTGCGTAGTTGTTGTGAACTTTAGTATGTACTCCTTAATTTGACAATATTTATATACAAAGTACTTCAGTAAATAACCACTTATTTATCAGGCCTGCAGTAAAACGTGAAACAAGATATCTTTTTTCAGGCCCAGAAGTTGTGGACTACATTCAAGAAGCTGCGGTAAACATCGTCATCACAGTCAATTTAAATTTGGAACATAAAACAACGAAGGGTGGTTTGAATGTTTATTGTACAAAAACAGAAATCTGAACTACTTTATTTCTCAGAACATTAAAAGCAATTACTGTTTGGCAGCTTGCCTTGACCTGTAAACAGATTTATCCAGATCTTTACATCAGCAGATTAAGGTTCATTATCACACTGTAAAAAAAGTCCAGTAAACCTGCCTCTTAAATTTAAAGACTTGTGGACTTTCTCTTTCAAGCAGGAGCAAGGGTTTTATTTTCTGCCCTGATGATGGCAGCAGGAAATGATTGTAATTGGGGGACAGAGTGTATTGTGTGTGCAGCCCTGGAACAAGATCAAGAATGTTTGTCCTTAAAAAACCCACAAGCTCAGTGTGCATCTGATACAAACAATTCCTCTGTGAGGCTACTGTGAGGCTTTGATTTCCATTAAACACAGCATATGGGAACAGAAAGTCACATTTCAGCATCAGATCTAAATGCTGTAACAGAAGATGATATGACAAGTAGAAAACAAGTTGAAACATCTGACCATGACAGCTGACTTTTTAGTACGAGGTCTTCTCCAGACATTATATACATTACAGATTATTATCAATAACCACAGAAGTAGCCCTAAATCATATTCCATGACATATTTTATAAGTAGTTATGCTTCACTACAGTTAAAAGAAGTTTATATCACTTAAATTTCTGTTTGTTGAAACTTTTATGGTAAATATACAATACTTTTCCCAGCATGCAAATTGTCGATTATGTCCCTTTCTGCATAATGATTCCTTTTGATAGTTAACAGTATTTGAAAGTATA
Organism: Cetoscarus ocellatus; assembly: GCA_037902135.1. NCBI lineage: Eukaryota > Metazoa > Chordata > Actinopteri > Labriformes > Labridae > Cetoscarus > Cetoscarus ocellatus. The sequence goes on from JBAMNC010002238.1 coordinate 44,246, forward strand.
ATATTTATTCTATAATTTATTTCAAAATAACATGTGCAAGGGCAATATAAAGGATGGGTGTGTGTGTAAAGATTTCAGGGGCACACAAAGGGTTATCAAATATTAATGTTAGGGGTAACATGTAAGAGTGCAGAGAAAGTTTTTGGTGAAAAAAGAGGAAGTGGTTATGTCAGAAAATAGCTTTAATTGTGCTCGTTTATTTAAGGTCCAGTGTACATTTATGCACCAAAATTCATTCCAATTTTAGCAGCTTTATGCTCTTGTTTGTTTCCAAATGTGAAAATAAGGCATTTGTGTCTTTCCTCAATGTCTTACAGAGCATTTTTTTCTCATTCCCATCCATACAAGGGGGCAGACAGGGTCATCCAGAGCCCCCTAAAAACTGACTGGCTATCCCAAAATCCTTAAATTTCAAACATTAAAGGTGAAGTATAGCAAAGAAGTCCTGAAACTCCTGTATTTTTCAGAATGTGGCCCTTGTGGAAAAAAGCTTGGGCAACCCTGTCATAAGGTGAAATGTAATGTATTAGTTTTGTAGTCATGTCATCACAAGTTACCTTTTCCATAAAAGTAGCTACTTGCCCATAGTGTGCACAAAGAGCTAGCAGATGCATAACATGACAATGCAGAAACATTAGCTTTGAATTTATGTAGATAGAAAAGGACAAAACAACATTATTATGAAATTTAAGACAAAAAGCAAGTATTACATTTTGTTTTCACTGAATGAGAATTTTATCACAGCTGTTATTCTGTTAGTGCTGCACATGGTAAAGTGCTACAGCCTCACAGTTTGACAGTCGCTGGGTGGGATCACAAAACTCCAACATGATAAGGTGGTGATTCTTGAGAGGCTCTGACTTACGAGGGAACTCATATAAGAGCTGCTCCTCTTTTGCATCAAACGGGAGCCAGCTGAGGAGGTTTGGGTATCTAATAAGGATGTCATAATAAAAAGGTAGAAATGAAAACTGTGTCAAGTAGAAATGACGGAAGACACCTGCACTGCATGCCAAAACACTAACATTAGGTCCTTTATATCCCAGCTGGCCTGGTAATGCACTGGAAACCTCCAGGAGGAGATAGGAAATGCCACAGGGGAGAAGTATGTCTGTGTCTGAGTCCTTTTTCTGACCCACTCCAGGTAACCTAACATACTGTAGAAGCTGTTTATTTTCAATTTGAATGAATATTTCCAGTTTGAGTACAAATTTTTACCCCCAATGCTCAAACTGATATTCAAATCCTGTGAGTATAAAGTGATAGCTCAATGCTACCCACCTGCGTTGTGTTTATTTTTTACCAGTACCCATACCCTTAAGTCTGAGGTTTACCTGCTTGCGACCAGGTCCGTAATAGGCGGAGAAATATGGCTTGGTGGATGCGTAAAATATACCATTTGAAATCACTTCACATTTTTATTGTTATGTTTTAAACATTGTTAATTAACAGTGTTATTTTGCCGACTAATTATTTTTGTCATAGTTTTTGTCAATAGCCTTTTGTCCCCTGAATAAAACTAGACTATCACTAACTAAAAACCAAGTTCACATTGACAAAAACTAAATAAACTGACATTTTCGTCAACAGATAAAAACTAGATGAAAATGTTTGACAGAGACTAAATCCAATCAAACCTAATTACATCATGTAGAAAGTAGGGACAAGTTAGGAACAAATCCAATCACAGCTACTTTGGTTGTGTGGAAAGGTTGGATGAGTTAGGAGGGACATCCAATCACAACTGCCTTAGCTTCATGGTGGTGGGATAAGTTGGGAAGTGATCCAATCAGAGCTGCTCTCTTTATGAATTGATATATTCATGTAGAGCAGGCTCACTGTTTCTTGTCCAATCTGGTATTGTAACTGAGATGCTCCGCCAGGTAGCCTAAATAAAGGTGATTGCATTTTCACACAAAAGTTACATTTGTTCAAATTTAAACATAAAAATGCCTTACCCTTTACACTTATATGTTAGTGGACTAAATTTACAGTAAATTTTGTCGATTAAAATGCTGCGAAATTCCATCGGCTAAAACTTGACTAAAATAAAACAATTTAGAAGACTATATTAAGACTAAAACGAAAAAATATTTTAGGCAAAAGATTACAACTAAAACTAAATTAAAAAGTGCTGTCAAAATTAACACTGGTTTTAAAGGCCAACTGAAGTGAACACGCAACATGGACTCACATAAAAAAACCCGATTTTAAATTGTACTATCTGGCAATATTCTTTTAATTTGCTTGAAAACATTACTTTGCACATAATTTAGAAATTAATTTTTAAATCTTGTTGCTTCTGGCCATGTTAGAAAATTCTCTTACATCAACACCGCACCTGTTTAAAAAATACATACGAGACCCATGATGGGTGAAGGGTATCTTGCGTCTTGCAACATCACTGAGCATAAAGTGATCTTTTACAGCCCTATAACTGCAAATCTATAATGACAGTTGAGTTGTGCATCACTGTCTTTAAATGATTTGAAACAATTTCCACAGATTGATGGTTTCTTCCAAATAACGTAACAGCCTTGACATGGAAATGATCTGATCTAAAATCTTAATCAGGGTTCAGTTAAGGTTAAGTTATTCTCAGTCATGGTCTGAGGCGGAGGAATGCATTATGTCAATGAGGGTCCTTCACAGTATAGAATTTCACAAATATGTGTATTTGCCTGAACTTGATCCTTAGAGCAGTCAACATAAAGCATATATCAACGAATGACTCCATTCTAAAGAGCTACTCTCCACGGTTCAAAGCTGACACATATCTGGCCGGGCAACCCACTTTTGCCTACACTGTATGCATGTGTGTGTGTCAGTGTGAGTGTGTGTCCATTGTTTTTACATGCTTAATTTGCTCTCATAGTCGTTCTTCACGATGGCTGACAGGAGTTAAATGTGTGCTGAGGGCTGCTGGTTCTCCCACACAAATCTTTGTACTTTGATTTAACTTGTTAAAATAACTGAGTGGGAACTTTGTCTTTATAAGTCTTCATAGAAAATATGTTTACAAAGAAATTCAGGTCCTTAAAAAGGCAAAATCAAGTGCTCCATGCTGATAGTGTAAAATGGAGGTAAACAACTGTTTTATATTCTTGAAGAAAAAGGGAGGGTTTGAGTCTTTTAACTGGGATTTTTACATTGTTTTAATATGTTGTCTTTTAGTAGGGAAGCAGGATATTACTGGTACAAAATAAGGTTGAACAATAGATTGTTTTTACATTGAAACTGAATGTGTGCATGTGCAACAGGCTGTGCAGTTTTAGCCACATGACCCAAAAAATGTTAAGCTGCCATTTGTGTGTTGGTTAATGGCAATTAAAACCATTAACTTGACTAGCTACAATAAAAGCCCATTTTGTATCACCATCAGTGAGGCCTACCCCAGGATTGGACCACAGTGCATGCAGAGTTTGTGTTGTTCCTGCACACAAAATGGACAAACTACTAATGGTGTTTGTCGCAGATACAGCAGTGTTAGAGTTCAAATAGTGACCATGTTACAACAAAACTTTCAGATGATACACTGTGTTATTTTGATAGTAATTTTAAATATACCCATCACATGTGCGTACACCTAAACACAGAGACATTCGGACATTTTCCATCATCAAAAACAAGCTCAGCTGCTACAACCACAAATGCTTAGCAACTTAACATACTGAGCTTTTACAAGTTAGAATGGAGAAACATATTCAATGAAGGGGTAGTGAATATAAAGGATAATTTATCAACAGAAATCAACAAACAAACAAAAAAACTGTTGGATAGTTAATATCCGGGATTAGATGCAGTTAAACACTTCCGATGAAGGCTTGTTTAGTCTCTGTCCTCAAACATCTGCTGTGATTGTGAGTCAAACAGTAGCCTCACTGCAGCCTGAAAATCTCGCAGTAAACACCTAACAGCCTGAGAATGAGGTATATCTTTAGTATAAAGACCTTTTGTCATGCTTCTTGATGATGGTATAAATACACCATTATCTCTTAAAACTCGTTTTAATGACTGCAAATTAAAAAAAAAAAAAAAACAACAAAACATTTCCTTTGATCATTAAGAGGTTTAAAAGGCTCATAACAGAAATCATTGTAGTCAGAGGTCAATGATGATGATTGTAAATGGTCTGTGAAAAGATAAAACATAAATAACTCATTCCATGTGGTCTATGGAATTTTTTTAAATTGTGTGATTAATAGATTTGTCGTACAGCCATGGTGTAGCTGAAGCATTTTCATTATTAATACAACCTCAAAACTCATTGACTTTAAAGAAGAGATTTAAGGTCATGTCTGATTTTGCTTAGGAAAAAAAGCCAACATTCAGCCACAAGGTTTAACCAGAAAATCTGTGAATATAGCTTATGACATAGTTTAAGTTTCAATTATGGTTGTTTATTTTATGGTTGTAACAATAACTTATGTTTGCCCACATTTTCACCTTAACTTTCCTCAAGGCACACCAGTGTGTCCTGCTACACCTTCTGAGAACCAGGTTCTAAGTAGGAGGATGTGAATTAAAACAACATAAATACCAGTCCTATGTGATGCTACTTATCATTCTGATTATTTATTGATACCCTTCAGGGTTAATGTCAAACACATGGCTCTCCTGATATTCAACGCTGCTCTGCACATACAGATGTTTCAGCTTGTTTCATGGTGAAATCACACAGACACTGGATTGTTCAGTTAGCAACATAATGTGTAAAACTAAGGGACACATTTGACTGCTTCTGTCTACCATGACTATCTGTTTGTCTCATTTGTTGTTGGTTGTGCTGACTGCCTCTGATGACAGCATGACCTCCTTATCTTGCAAGGCATGCAGAGCTTCATGAAAGGCGTTAATAAAGGAATGGTTCACTAGAAAGACAATCACATCAAAGTCTGTGTTGCAAAATTCAGAACTCACAATTCATACCCTGCAATTAGGAGGATATTAAGGAAAAAAGTTCTAAATAAACAGCCTATGTAATATGGTCATAAACCAAATGTTTATTGCGTTATTTAATCGTTGACAATTTTTGTCAGAAAACATTTTTTCAGCTCAGCAGTAACAACAGGTTGTGGAAGTCGGATGTTTTTGAAAATTGGATGAAAACTTTTAAACTTTTATTTATTTCAAGAGATTTTCTACACATTTGGAAATAATAGTCAAATTGGTCGCCCCTGATTTTTTTTTTTTACCTTGAAGTTCATTTTTGTCAGATTTCAATTTCAAAGAATGTTATGATATTAAGGTTTTTAAACGATTAAAACAATTCTTTAGTCATATCAAATATCAGAAAAAGTGTCAGAAACAGACTCATCATAAAGTAATAAACTGACATGTCAACTCAAAACATATTAAACAAAAATTCTTCACAGGCACACTGATCAGTTCTTTAATATTTTTGTATTAAAAAAGGCTGCTTTAAGTCATGTGTCCCCCTGTCTGACTCTGAACGTCATATTGTATGTCTGTGCCTCTGTGTGTGTGTTCATCTTTTTATTTCAGTCCCCTCCTCTCCTCAAAACAGAAGAGACAAAGGTTCATTAATGTACCTGTTTTTTCCTTCTGGTCATCTCTGCTTCTCTGATCTGTTCCAGATAATTCGCTGTAATCTGCTGGGCACATACTTTACTCTGTACTTGAACAATTTATTATCTGCCAAATAAACCAGTCTTCCCAGCTTTCTCCCTTAATCCTCCGGCATCTAACCCCCGCTCTTCATTTCCTTGTTCATGTCTTCCCTTCCTCGCTCCGTCTCTGTGTG
>JBAMNC010002239.1:0-16832 GCA_037902135.1 Cetoscarus ocellatus
AATACATAATTAAAGCTGCAAGCAGCATTGGACGGGTCCTCGCTCCTCGCAGGTCCCTCATGCCCGTTTGACCTCCAGTTTCAGGGTTTCATCCCATTTTGACCCTTTGACCTGCTTTATGTTAGACTGAGGTGTGTAGCTGCAGCTCTGTCAGTGGCCTCAGTCTTTATAATGGGTGTGTATTACACATTCCATTCAGTGAGTCACATGACCAGCTGCTGTCAATCAGTGAGTGAATGACATCATCTGCTGACTCATCCAGATTCAAACTGCAGCTAAGCAGCAGAATTACCACATCTGTTGAAACAAGTCCTCACTATTGCCACAATTTTGATCAAATGTCTCTAAAAATTATATATGTGAACTGGAAATTTTGTCAGGAATCCATCCATGTAATTTTCAAAGCTGTAGGAGTTTTTCTTCTTTCTGTAGAGGCTTATCTTCCACAGGTTGTCCAGATCTGTATTTTCATTCCCCATTCATTTGAATGGGAGGAGCTGGGAGGGCTTCTTTGGGGTTCACCAACTTTGAGGGCTTGTCATTCGGAAACCGTTTGAGAAACAACAAATTCCTACATAACTTTTGATCAGCATGGCCTCCTCTGTCATCTGTCCGAGTTTCAAGCTGATATCATTTACGGCCTCGGAGGAGATAATTTTTGCGTCTGGCATATATTTCCCTTGAAATTTTATTTTGAAAGGCAAATTGCCGGCTTCCTGTTTGAGATAGATCAGGGGTGTCAGCACGTGATTTGTGGGTCTCAATGAGACGAACGTTGAGGCGTTGGTTTGATCTCTCGATGACATTCCTGCTGGCCGTGAGGGCTGTTTTAGTGTGCCTAGGTGGCGCTAGAGAGCTCATTTTGGCATTTTTGGGGTTAATTTTTTGATTTTATAAAATTTTTCGCCGATTCTGAGGGGCTTGCCAATTTTGGTGAGTTTTTGAGCATGTTTAGGGGGTCAAATTAAGGTTCAAAGAGGCGTCAGGAGAAAAATAATAATAAGAAGAAAGAAACGAAGCAAAAACAATAGGGTCCTTGCCCTTCGGGCAAGGACCTCTCTAGCTTCAGCTAGAGTGGTCCTTTCCCTTTGGGCGAGGACCCTAATAAGAAGAAGAACGAAACGAAGCAAAAACAATAGGGTCCTTGCCCTTCGGGCAAGGACCTCTCTAGCTTCAGCTAGAGAGGTCCTTTCCCTTTGGGCGAGGACCCTAATAAAGCTGCAAGCAGCATTGGACGGGTCCTCGCTCGCAGGTCCCTCATGCCCGTTTGACCTCCATTTTGAGGGTTTCATCCCTTTTTATCACTTTTTCAACTGCTGAAAATTAGACTGAGGTGTGTAGCTGCAGCTCTGTCAGGAGCCTCAGTCTTTATAGTGGGTGTGTATTACACATTCATTTCTTTGAGAGTTCTTTTATTTTGAAAGGCAAATTTCCGGCTTCCTGTTTGAGATAGGTCAGGGGTGTCAGCGCATGATTTGTGGGTCTTGATGAGACGAATGTTAGTTTTGATGTTGGTTTCACCACTCTATGACATTCCAACTGGCCGTCGAGGCTGTTTTAGTGTGGTTAGGTGGCTCTAGAGAGGCCATTTTGGCATGTTGGGGGTTAATTTTTAATTGCATTAATATTTTATTACCAAATCGTGTATGTTCCACGTTTGACTTTATGAAATTATTTCAGTGTAAATTAAAATAATATTACATTTAATTAAATTGATTAATTTTATTAATACTTTAATTTTTTTTAATTAAAATGCAGACACAAAGTCAGTTTTTAAGGTTTCACTTGACCTCCTGTGGCCTGCTCAGTCTCAGACTGATGTGTGTGCCTGCAGCTCTGTGAGAATTTATCATGTATGGCAGACAGACAGAGGAGAATCAGTTCATGTTAATGAAGGAATTCGGCAAACCCACCCTATGTTCGACATGATATTGCCACAACATACTTGTAGTTACAGACTTCATTCAAAGCTTAAAACAATCACAAGACTTGGACCTACAAATGTTTAATTTACATGCTTTCACCATCTGTTAGTGTTTTAGAGATATTACACTTTGTTGCTCATCCTCACAGTCTAAGATGGCTGTGTATTGCAGTCAAATCAAGGTTCAAAGTGGCGTCCGAATGTCCCACACACTGACAGACATCAAAGAAGCACGGAGTGTAATTTGATTGGACGCCGTGATGGCCTGACATCGCAGCCTATAAAAGCCCCCGTCTGCATGAGAATGTCCTCCATTTTGCTCCCACTGGCTCAGAGGTAAGACTCTTTTCATTTTTTTCTAGCTTAATGTTAGCATATCATGTGATAAAGCAGTGCTATTCTGAAGTGATGATCATGATTAAACAAGGTTTAGTATAAAGTTAAAAAGAATGTAACATGTTATTGTAAATTTTTGCTGCTCTGTGGTGAGATTTAAAACTGGCTAACAGCTTCTGTGAAGTGTGTATTTCTGATCAACTTTAATCCTTAAACAATGTTTGCCTTTATAAAACATATATATGTATATTTAATATAGTATGATGTGTTGTTTGTGGATTTTGAATATATTTTGATGGCTTTTAAGTCAGTTACTATGATTTGTGCTTCCATGCTAAACATATGCTAATGTTATGGAAATGTCAGCCTTTGTTTTGTGTTAGCTTCGTGTTAGCCACGTTAGCCCGCTAGCTGTTAGCTTTTGTGTCATGTTGAGACAATTGTTTGATAAACTTCACTCCAAGGACAATGATTGCCTTCATAATAAATAAAATATATATATTTATGATAACATGATGTATTTTTGGTGTGTTTTGAATACACTTTGATGGCTTTTAAGTCAGTTGTTATGTGTGCTTCCATGCTAAACATATGCTAATGTTATGGAGAGCTCAGCCTTTGTTCTGCGTTAGCTTCGTGTTAGCCACGTTAGCCCGCTAGCTGTTAGCTTTTGTGTCATGTTGAGACAATTGTTTGATAAACTTCACTCTAAGGACAATGATTGCCTTTAGAATAAATAAAATACACATATTTAAGATAGTATGACGTATTGTTGGTGGATTTTGTATATATTTTGATGGCTATTTAGTAAGTTAGCATGATTTATGCTTCCATGCTAAACATATGCTAATGTTATGGAGATCTCAGCCTCTGTTCTGTGATAGCTACGTGTTAGCCACGTTAGCCCGCTAGCTGTTAGCCCGTTAGCTGTAGCTTTTGTGTGTTGTTGAGATAACTGTTTGATACACTTCACTCCAATGACAATGATTACCCTCAAAATTAATGAAATACATATAGTTAAGATAGTATGATACATTTTTGGGTGATTTTGAATAGAATTTGATGGCTTTTTAGTCAGTTAGCATAATTTGTGCTTCGATGCTAAACATATGCTCATGTTATGGAGTTCTTGGCCTTTTATCTGTGATAGCTACATGTTAGCCACGTTAGCCCGCTAGCTGTTAGCTCACTAGCCTTTGTGTCGTGTTAGACTAATGACTTTATTGTATGAGAGAATGTTTGAGGTTTGTCTGCATGTGTTGTTCAGCTTAGTTTCTGCTATGGATTCAGTTGTGTGTCCTGATGAGCAGGCCTGAGCTAATGAGATGTAGTGTTAGCTATTAATTTAGCACTGAGAGTATACATTGAGGTCAGAGCTAAGCACCAGTCTGTGAGGGTGTGTGTTATGTAGATCATTTGGTTTCTCTGAGTCTTGAGCTGTGTGGCTGACATCAGATGCTGTGACTTTTAATGCTGTGTTGCTTTTGAGTTTATTTTTGGCTGTGCACGATGTGAATTTAATACTGTGAAGTCAGTTGAGTGTGTGTCTGTGCCTTATTGAGCAGAACTTAGCTGTTGTTGTTGTGTCTGCCATTTTCTGGGCAGTAAACATCCATTAAACCCTGCCCAGTTTTTAGAGGCATTTACAGTGATTGGTTAGATTTTAAGACTGTTTGATGTGATGATGTATATATGAACTGTTTGACTAAGCAGATATGAACTGCCATTTTTCAAAGAGTATGATGTAAATGTTAATTATTAACACACGCATTAACGTGTGTGATCAAAGTGATTGTTTGGGTCTTTTCAAGTGGGGTTTCGTGACATTTATGGCATGATCTAAATGTGTAGACTAGATTAGATTCACTAGAATTTTATTAATCCTGTGGGGAGACTCCTTCAGGGAAATTAATTTTCCTGTAGTATTGAATAGTGGCAAAGAGGTAAAAAAGAACACAGCATATAAAAATAAAAACAACTTGCATATTAAAATAAATGAATACGAGGAGGCTGCTACCTGTTGCAAACCAATTAAGGTTCTGCTGTCATTATGAATTATTTAAATGTTTTTTATTCTTTTGATGGGTTGGCTCATCTGGGTCTCTCCATATCTCTAAAATTACCAACTTATGATAGAGTATATAAATTTAAGTAATCATGATTATGAGTTGTTTTTCATTGAATGGTTCAGAGGGTGGGTGGGGAAGGGAAGAAAATATGTATATGTTTATTTGTCATTAATGTTGACATCACTATATATAAAAAAGAAAATATAAATAAAAACATTTGATCACAAAAAAGTAAGATAAATAAATAATAACAAACAGTTAATTGTTTTAATAATGTTTTTAAAGTAATAATAGTTTTAAAACGCATACAGACACTAATGCTATACATTAATGTACATGGTGCCACATTCTCTGCTTGACACAACCCCACTTCAGACACCCCAAACTATCCCTTTAAGGTTATTAATTTTATTTTTACATTTTAAGAAAGGGCGAAGTGTTGATAAGCTCCTTAAATGTTATCCTTAGAGGAACATTATGTCTTGTTATGAGTTAAAGTGGAAAGCATATGACGTGATGATTGACATCTCTGTGTCTCTGTGTGTGCTGGTATAGTGTAAAGTTGAAGTAACTGATTCCAGTATTCTGTGCAGAACGTGTTTGTTCTGTAGTTTTTGAGTTATGATCTGAGTTAGAGTTACTCTATTGCGTGAGTGAGAGTTGACACCTATCTCTGTGTATATTATTTGGCTTAGTTTGGATTAGGGCTGAGAAATATGTTGATTAAATCGATTAATTGAAATTATTTTCTGCAGGACATTTAAAAACTAATAATCCATATATTTCCCTCGACTTAGCACAACTTAGTACTTGTAAGTTGATGCAGTGTTTGAAAATATATACTGAAAAGTTAGTTTTCATGATGGTAGGCCCTGTCAGGCACTTTTAAAAGTTTGTATTTGTTTTTTAAATGAGATTAAATATTAATCAGACTTTAATGGTAATATACTGTGAAAATACCTGAGCCTTCAGTGGTTATAAAGACAAACCTGTCTATGTTTGAACTGCATTATCAACATTTTATGGCACACATTTTAACTTGAAGAGGGAAATTCTGTTTGGTTTAGCAATATATTTTGACAACATGTAGGCAAGATTTCATATTTGTGTCACTGGGAATTTTTTATGTTATGTTATTCTTTTTTTGAGCGGAGAAAAAAAATCCATTAAAATCGTAAATACATTGTTATGGCAAAAAAAGCAGGGATTTTATTTTCAAGCCATATCTTACAGACCTAGTTTGTAATGGAGAGTTGTTGTGTCTTTGTCCAGAGCAGTGTGGCTCAGGTGTTGTTTCTGTTCTGTGTTTTAAGGGAGCAAATTTTTTTTTTTTTGAAAATGCTTGTTTTCTTGGTAGTCATGTTTGTGAGGTGAATATTCTTTGTTTTTATGGGTGAAAAATTTAAAGCACTTCATGTGAAGACGTGTCTTTCTATAGATCTCTGTGCATGTATGTGCAGGCGTCTGTGCGTGTGATTTGTTTTTGGCAGTGCATGAAATGTTGTTAGAGTCATCTGTTGTGAGAGAAAGTGTACATTAAAAGAGTTTGTTAAGCCTTTATGTGATGGATTTGGGTCAATTAGCATTACGTGCTGTTATGCTAAACATATGCAAACATAACTTGACATTTGGCCTTAGGTGTGAATGTGTCTCTTTCTGGCCCTCTCTGTGTGTCTCTGTTCTTGGTTTTCTGTTCAGGTAAAGTTTAGTTCCTGGCATAAAGTCAGTTTTGTGTCTCCATCATAGTTGAAAGATGTTTTGTCAACCATCATGTGTCTTTTTAAGACAGGAACCCTACATAATCAACATTTTATGCTAAAATTACCTCATGCATTTTAACTGATTGGGGATTTTAGTTATAGGTCATATGGCCCAGTCCTAGCTACAGATATGGATCATTGTGTCAATGGCGTTTAGAAAGACTATATATTGATTTTAATTTTGTTGATTTGCAGATTCCCAACTCTTGTGGCTGTGCGATCTGGTGCTCTCTTGCTTTGGCTGTTGACTGCTGTGGTTTGATCTGCATCCAGAACACTCACACATTTTTACACACAGATACATTTACTCATACTGTAAACACACACATAGAGAAATAACCTGCACACACTTTAACTGAGTTTTTACACACCCACACTCCAACAGACACAGACACACACACACCCCCCCCCCCCCCCCCCCACACACACACACACACAAACACTCTTCCTCGACCAAGGTGAGTTAAAACATTTCTATATTTCAATGTTATGTCAAATGTTGCCATGTAAAGGCTTGTGAGTATGATTGCCACAGATTCACTGCAGTTGTTATGCTTTCTCTGTGAGCGTTGGCTAAAAAATGTTTTTTGATTTTTAGATGCCTCGTGCGAAGGGACACCGACGAGCTCAGGCTCTGAAGAGGAGGATGGCAGAGGGGCACCCCTGGACCGCCCTGGCGCCTGTCCCCGAGTTCGTCCCTCGTATGTGTCAAACTGTCGTTTCAGATGTTTCACTGATACTGTTTAGATCAAATATCCTTTAATGATGTTCTGTCTGACTTCAATCTCAACAAAACAGGGCGCGGTACGGGGTACCGCCATCGTACGCGGAGATGGCAAACTTCCGAGCTGACCCGCCGGACCAGGAAGTTTGTCTCTCCAGCACACCGTCCGGGCCAGAAGGTATTGGGTTTTCTTATTCACAGAGAAACTGCAGCTAGTAAGGTGTCACGTTTGCTTTCTCTGTTGTAAAGCAATGTCTCTGTTGTTGCAGATGGTGTTCGTCGTTGGAGACTCCCACCTCCGGGCCATTGTGGACGACTTTGTGCCCATGCCGGTAGGTTCTCTGTCCTTTGCTTTTCTCTCTGTTCCAGGTGCGTCGGCCGCCGAGCTGAGGACAGAGGCCATGCATGCAGATCTCCAGTGGACCCCGGACGCCGTCTGCGTGGTTGCCCCGAGCAACAACCTCACAGCTAGCCGGACAGTTGGTGAGGCAGCGTTGGACTTCGGTGCTCTCCTGACCTCGATCTGCAGTCGCTGGCCCAAGGTGTGTCTTCATGTTTCAAGTTATTGTTGTTGCTAATTTCTATTGTTGTTGTTATTGTTAAGCTATTGTGAGCAGCTTTTGTTTTGTCATGCACTTATTCTGGAGACATGAATGTGGTCTGATGACAAAAAGTTTTTCTGTAAGGTGTTCGTGCTGGACTTCCCTCCACGCCTGAACATCGAGCCGGGCCTGCAGCTGGCGCTGCGTCAGGAGTACCATCGTGTCGCAGCACGCATGGGTATGTTTCAGTCGAGCTTATCTGCACAGTCATATTTGAGAATAATTTGTTTTTTTTTTTAAATGTGACATTATGCATTTATGATCATTTTCATGTAAATGCATGTGCATATGTAATTGAACTCCAATGTTTTATAGGACTTAGAGTATTTAAAGTTTTTTTTTGTTGTTGTTTGTGACATTTGTGTCAGGTCTCCCTTACGTGTCTGTGGCAGAGCACCTCCCTCTCCATCGGTTGGAGCTGTGGTGTCCCGACGGCGTAAGTACATCATTCTTTGTTGTCATGACAGTTGGAGTTGGAGTTTTCTTTCGTGTCAGATACACTAATGAAGTGAAATGTCTGCTGTGTTTGACTGTTTTTCAGGTGCACCTCAGCGACACCGATGGGACTCCTGTCCTGGTGCAGCTGCTGTGGGACGCTGCCCTGCAGCAGCTGGCACCTCGTCGGCCCACGCCCACGGTGTCTCCCCGGACATCGCCGCGTGCCACGGTGTCTCCCAGGTTAGTTGTGACGGGACACGTCCCGTGCCACGTCACAGCGACCCCTGGGAGTGGACTGTGGTTGGAAGGGAGGGCAAGGTAATGTGTTTTTCTGAGTGATTGTCTGAAAGTTTGTGCAATGCCTGCATGGAAACTTTTATTAACACAATGATGTTTGTTTTTTGTTTTGAAGGCTGGAACACCTGCTGTGGTTCGGTCTGTCATCCCACCCAACCCTGTGTGGTTCAGCGGTGACATGTTGGATGCTATGGAGAAGGTCAGTCCTTCTTCTGGCTCTGGCTGCACCGCTGAGCCACCAGCTGGCCAGGTAAAGTGCTCACAAGTCACATGTCTGAATAGTTAAGAAGACAAGTGGTAGACAGCTGTTACAAAGGTTTGTTTTTCTTCCTCTAGGCTTCCCCTAGGAAGCGTCGGCCGCGAGGTGTTGCCACGAAGCGCAGAGGAGGAAAGCGGCAGGTGTGTTTTTTCTTTTTTTGTTGTTTTCCTGGAGAGCGACTGATGTGGTGTGGTACATGTTTTGATAAGAGTTGCGTTGTTTTAATGATTTTTTTTGTCTTATACTGTTCTTTATAGGTGGTGGCAACACCTTCACCTGCCCAGGTGACGGAGTCTGCCTCCAGGCCCAGTCCAGTCCAGCAGCAGGTCTGTCTTTGTTTAACACAATGTGTGACTCATGGTGACAATTGCATTTCTTCTCCTGGTTTTTGGTATGCAGTTAAACTTGAGTTTTGATTTGTGTCAGGCGGAGGCAGCAGCCCAGGAGTCCGTGGTCCCGGAGGTCGTCGTGGAGACAGCGCAGGAGTCCGTGGTCCCTGAGGTCGTCGTGGAGGAGGTCCCTGCAACGTGCCCTGCCGTGCCCGAGGGAACCCAGAGGCCAAAGAAGATCAGCAAAGATAAGGACAAATTTTTTTCTGATGTTTGTGTTGCTGAGGTTGGTTTAGATTCTGACAGTGATGATGTAGCAGCAAAGGTTGAGGGTAGCAGAGGTTTCAGGCTAGCGAAGGTTGTCCGTGGGTCGTTTCACCAGGGGAGCAAGCGGTTTGTGTATGGAGGAGTGCAGTGTATGGCTATTGCTTTGGTCAGCTTAGCCAAACACACAACTAACAGTGTTTTTTCCTGGGAGAGGAGTGAGCTGGATCGTGCTTTGGTTTTAGGCGATGAGTTGTACACTAGTTTGCGTGACTTGGGTGTCTTTAACCATGTGACAAATCTGCTGTCTGTCCCAGATTTGCCACAGCAGTTGGTGATAGATGATGAGGTTGTTAGGTTTGGTTTTGGTGACACCGTGTTAGGGGATGTAGGCGTGGCTGAGGGTGAACACATCGACAGCGGTGTGTTCATCAGTTTGCGTAACGGACTGGAGAGGATCTTTAGTCAGTACAGAACGTGTCTTCTGACAATGTGTGGAAACACTTCTGCCATCATCTGTGAGGGTGGACGGTTTGCTGTGGTCGACAGTCACTCACGGAGTAACATTGGCTTGTTACACTTTAACGGTACAAGCGTGGTTTTGCATTTTGCGTGCCTGGATGACCTGCACCACTACATTTGTCGTTTGGCCAACAGTCTCAATTCAGGGGAGAGGCTCTTTGAACTGTGTGGCATCACTGTCGGTGTGGGTGCAGGTCCGGTGCTGCCTGGTGTTTCTATGGAGAGTAGTGTCACAGAGGTGACTACTGTTCCAGTGCCAGAGTCTAGTGGTGTTCCTGAGCATTGTGTTAGTTTAGATGCCAGTCCAGCACTGTCAGGCATTTCTGTGCGGTCTTATGCCAGTGTGGTGAGCAGTGGCTCAGAGGCAGGACCGAGTGTTACTGATGGCAAGAAGCGTAGCATTTCTTCTGGCACTTGTATGTCGAAGAAATCAGAGCGATTCGGTGTTAGAAGAGTACATTTAGATGTAGAGGTTGTTAAGGCTTTTAGTTATGATGAGGACTTCCCTCCTCTCAGTCTAGAGGTTTGTGTAGATGCCAGTCCAGCACTGTCAGGCATTTCTGTGCGGTCTTATGCCAGTGTAGTGAGCAGTGGCTCAGAGGCAGGACCCAGTGCTGCTGACAGCAAAAAGCGTAGTATTTCCTCTGCCACTAATATGTCGAAGAAACCAAAGCCATTCGATGTTAGTGAGGCAAATTCAGATGTAGAGTTTGTTAATGCTGTTAGAAATGCAGAGCTGGTCTTCCATCCTCTCAGTGTAGATGTTTGTAAAGCTTTGTGCAGTAGTTTTAATGTTGAGTTTGTGAAGGTCGGTGGACCAGTGTCCACGCGTGTTGGATTGTTAGGGGTTCCTTGTAGAAATGAGAGGATTGTGGCCGATGGTAACTGCTTCTTCAGAGCCATCTCTCAGGCTGTGAGTGGTTCACAGAAGCACCATCGTAAGATCAGGCTTGCTGTTTGTAAGGAGCTAGAAAGGAATGCAGATAGGTATCGCAGCATCATTAGGAGTGAGTACTCCTCGGTGTTAGAGTACATTCAGCAGTCCAGGATGAGAAACGTGAACACTTGGGCCACAGAGGTGGAAATTCAGGTTACAGCAGATTTGTTAGGCGTTAGTGCATGTACGTTTTATGATGGTCGTTGGCTGAAGTACAGCTGTAGCGGTAAGTGTCTGTCTGCAGAGTGTATTTATTTAGAGAATATCTTAGGGAAGCATTTTGAGAATGTAGTTTGTGTGTATGAGCCTGGACTGCAGAGCTGTTATGGTTATTGTAAAGTGAGTGAAATCTCAGGTTACAGCTTTAGGGCTAGATGTTCGGATGTTGTAGTTGTAGATAGCGAAGAAACAGCCGTAAGATGCAGTGATGACACTGAAGTGTCAGATAAAGGTGTAGATGCAGAGGTTGTAGAGGATGCTAGGAAAGTAGAGTCAGGTAGACGGTCTGTTACCTCAAAGTATCTTAGACGCCAGGATTGGACACAGCAGAAAATGAATACGATGCGTAGAGAGAGACATCAGTTGAGATTTAGAACGAAATATCAGGAAAGTGTGATGTTTAGGGAGCAGAAAAAATTAAAGAGTGTAGAAAAGTATAGTCAAAAAATGTCACACAAGGAGAGGGTTAAAGCGTTGAGCATAGGTAAATATAGAGACAGCTTAGAGCACAGGGAGAGGGTTAAAGCATTTAGTGACAGAAAATATAAAGAAAGCATCAAACACAGGGAGGAAAAAAAAGCCAGAAGTATGATGAAATATAGAGGCAGTGTTCAACATAGGAGAAAGTTAGGGCCAGAAGCATGGTAAAAATATAGAGGCAGTGATCAGCATAGGGAGAAAGTTAGGGCCAGAAGCATGGTAAAATATAGAGGCAGTGTCCAGCACAGAGAGGAAATAAAAGAGCGGAGTAGAAAAGAAAGCAAAAGAAAGTATGATAGTTTAGAGCATAAGCAGAGAGTTATTGGTCGTGTAAGGTTGAGCAGGAACAGAGGGTAGAGCAGACAAAAGATTTTGATTTTGTTATGAATGAGTTTTTAGAAAAGGTCAGAGATGGTCCAGATTTTGTTTGCTGTGTTTGTCATAGGTTGTTGTTTAAATATCAGGTGGTTAGGTGTGAGAGGAAGCTTATAATAGAACTGTAGAAACAGCTGGTCTTGCACAGAGGTGCATTAGTGAGCATTATTTGCATAGATGTAATGATGAATGTGTTGTGCCCTGTCAGTTGACAGTATCTAGAGGTCAGCTTTGGATTTGCCACACGTGTCATGTTAAGATTAGTAAAGGTGAGATGCCAGCTGAGTGCTGGGTCAATAACCTGGAGTTGGATCCCATTCCACCCGAACTGGGATGTTTGAACAGCTTAGAGCAGCATTTGATAGCTTTACATATCCCGTTTATGAAAATGTTGGCACTGCCAAAGGGTGGGCAGAACGGAGTACATGGACCAGTGACATGTGTTCCAGCCGACATTGTGCAGTCGACTCGTGTGTTGCCCCGGTCCAGTATGGAGGGGTCGTTGGTACAGGTGAAGTTGAAGCGTAAACTGACATATAAAGGGCATTACGAGTATCAGTTTGTTGATACGTTACGTGTAAGACAGGCGCTAGAGTATTTAAAGAGGACAAATGCCCTTTATGTTGATATAGACTTTAATGAGGATTGGGTGAATGAGTTTTGTAGGTTAGAGGATGAAGAAAAGGAAGAGGCTGAGTCTAGTGAGGATGAAGCTGTTGTAGAGCAGGTTGTTGGACAGGATGAGGTTAGTGCTGTGGTAGAGCAGGTTGTTGGACAGGATGAGGTTAGTGCTGTGGTAGAGCAGGTTGTTGGACAGGATGAGGTGTTTGCTCAGGGATCTGATCAGCCGAAGGTAAAGGCTAAATTAGCTGAGAATGTAGAGGAATCATCAGACATAATACAAGATGAAATGTTACATGACAGGCAACAGCACTGCATGTTTCAGGACACTTGTCTTATGCCTGTTGATATTGGTCAGGAAGCATTAGATCAGTATTTTGAGGATATAGTGAATATTGCGCCTGCAGAGGGAAATTGTCCAGTGAAGATGCTTTCTGACCGGACGAATGAGGCCAAATGTTTCCCGATGTTGTTTCCTCGTGGTGATAAGACCTTCCATGACAGTCGGCCTTCTCACCTGACATTGACGCGTTATTTTAACAACAGGGTTATGCATGCTGATGGTCGTTTTGCGCGTAATGTAGAGTATATCTTTTTTGCTCAGTACATGTCAGAGCTAGATCGGGTGGTGTGTAGTGTTTCTGTGGCGTTGCGTAAGGGCAAAGTAGGTCAGAGGTCTCAGAGGATCACACAGAGTATGTTAAAGGATGAGGAGGCTTTGAAGCAGTTGTTAGAGTTTGATGATGGCTTTAAGTTCCTGAGACCAATTAGAGGGACTCCGGCGTTTTGGCAGTCAGTTCAGAAAGAGGTGATGGCTTGCGTTCGTCAGTTAGGGATTCCGACGTGGTTTTGTTCGTTTTCGTCTGCGGATATGCGCTGGCAGAATCTGCTGACCAGCATCCTGAAACAGGAGGGCAGGACGCAGACGGTGGAGGATTTGGAGTGGGCAGACAGGTGTCAGTTGTTGCGTCGTAATCCGGTAACGGCTGCGAGGATGTTTGATTACAGATGGCACTGTTTTCTGAAAGCGGTTCTCATGTCTCCTGCTGAGCCAATTGGCAAAATCGTCGATCATTTTCATAGGGTGGAATTTCAGCAGCGCGGCTCTCCTCATGTTCACTGTTTGTTTTGGATCGAGAGCGCTCCCAAAATTGGTAAGAACACAGATGAGGAGGTCGTTGCTTTTATAGATAAATATGTCACGTGTGAGTTGCCTCTGACGATGACACATTATTGGACATTGTGACATCAGTTCAAACACACTCCAAACGACATGCAAAAACATGCAGGATTAAGAAGACAAAATGTCGTTTCAATTTCCCAAAACCTGTTTCAGCACGGACGTTTATCTGTCATGTGAAAGAGTGCAAGTGTGATTGGAAAAAGACACGTGGCACAGAGAAGAGTTCAGCTTCAGAGAACAGGCCAGTCTGTAAGTGTTTTGATGACGATAAGAAGATCCCAAAGGAAACAGCACAGGCAATTTTAACTGCTATCAAGGAAGCTGTGGAAAAGGAGGTGCCTGCTGCTTGTGTAGAGGAGTTGTTTGCGAGTCTGTTCATCAATCAGGAGATCTTTGAGCTGGCATACAGGCGTTTAGAGAAGAAGACTAAGGTAGTGTACAGGAGAGAGGTAAACAGTGTTTGGGTCAATCAGTATAGCAGGAAGTTGTTGAAGTGCTGGAACGCCAACATGGACCTTAGCTTTGTCACTGACGCCTACGCAGTCGTGATCTACATCATCTCGTACATTACGAAATCAGAGAGAGAAATTGGCCTTTTATTGAGCAATGCCCAAAAAGAAGCTTCAAAACAGGGAAATCTCTCTGCTAGAGAAAGCTTAAAGAAGCTCGGCAGTGTATATTTACACCACAGAGACGTCTGCGCTCAGGAGGCAGTGTATAGGCTAACGTCCATGCATCTGAAGGAGTGTTCCAGAAAGGTTGTGTTTGTGCCAACAGGGAGCAACATAGTGAAGATGAGTTTACCTCTCAGTGTTTTGCAGCACAAGGCGTCAACACATGATCTTCGGTCAGAGGATATGTGGATGACGAGCATAGTGGACAGGTTCAGGAACAGGCCCGACGATGAGGTGTTTAGTGACATGTGTATGGCTACGTTTGCGTCAGAGTATCGTGTTCTCTACAGGAATGAAAAACCAAAGATGCAATCAAATTGAAAAATGATCTGGGGTTCATCCTGAGGAGAACACGATCTCAGTTTGCGGTGGTTAGATACATGCGTTTTAACTTAGAGAAGCAGGAGGAGGCTCATTTCCAGAGTCTGCTGCAGTTGTTCCTTCCTTATAGAGCTGACTCAGACCTCAAACCTGAGGGCTTTGAGCTGTTTAGTCAGTTCTATAAGGATGGGGAGGTGACGTTTAGTGACGGCTCCGTGCATTCGGTGCAGGCCGTGGTCGACGAGAATAGGGCAAAATTTGAGTTCGATTGTCCGGATTTGGAGCGAGCTCAGGAGATCGCTGAGCTGCTCAATGGGGTAGACGAGGATGCTTGGGGTGAGTTGTGTCCTGAACAGGAAGTGGAACGCCTTGAGTGTTTAGAGGAGAAAAGGCTGCAGCAGGCAGCAGAGATAGAGGGAGAGCAGTTAGTGGAGAGCTTAGAGAATATTCCGGATTTGATTGTTGGAAAACAAGTCGCTAAGTTAGAGAGGAACAGAAACATCATGTCTCGTAGTGAGGGTTTGTGTTTGGTCAGGTCTCTGAATGAGACACAGTTAGCTGTTTTTTATCAGGTGAGACAGTGGTGTTTGCAGAAGGTGATGGGCAAAAACCCAGAGCCTCTGCAAGTGTTTGTGACAGGAGGAGCAGGGACGGGGAAAAGTCATTTAATCAGGGCCATTCAGTATGAGGCAGGGAGGCTGCTGTCAGCACTTTGTGATCAACCAGACGATGTCGTTGTTTTGTTAACTGCTCCTACGGGCATAGCTGCATACAATTTAAATGCAGCCACAATTCATCACACATTCAGTATTGGCAAACATTCTAGTTTACCTTACACCCCCTTAGGTGAAGATAAACTAAACTCTCTGAGAGCTGAATTGGGTCACCTCCAAATTCTAATCATCGATGAGATCAGTATGGTTGATCACAATCTGCTGGCTTATGTTCATGGTAGGTTGAGGCAGATTAGACAGACAGGTGACTTTTCCCCTTTTGGTGGTGTTAGTGTGATAGCTGTTGGTGACTTTTATCAGCTGGCTCCTGTTAAAGGGAAGCCTCTGTATAACTGTCCCATTGGTGTTGATCTGTGGTGCAATTTCAGCGTAGTGGAGTTGACCACAGTAGTTAGACAGAAGGATAGCGTGTTTGCTGAGTTGTTGAATAGGTTGAGAGTGCGTTCCAAGGACACGCCCCTGTTGGACAGTGATGTGCAAATTTTAAAGTCGCGTGAGACCGGGGAAGAGAGCTCAGCCTTGCATATTCTCCCGACTAATAGGCAAGTGGCTGAGCACAACCTCAAACAGCTCTTTGCCATGTGTCCTGATTATGTTAACATTGATGCTCAGGACTACAAAAACAGTAGCAAAACAGGTAATTGGAAAAGATGGTCGGGCATCATAGTGCAGCATCAGACACATGTTTTGCAAGAGCGTTTGTGTTTGGCGAGGAACGCGCGTGTGATGCTGTGTAAGAATGTGGATGTCGGGGATGGTCTGGTCAATGGAGCATGTGGCACAGTCACTCAGATCGATTTTGATGATGATGATGACACGTTTCCTCGAACAGTTTTTGTTAAATTTGACGACCCTAAGATTGGCTCACAGAGGAGGAGACAGCGTGCACATGCAGCAGTAGAATGCAGGGATTCTACTGCGATTGATCCAGAGCAGGAGAGGGCGACCAAGTGGGGTGGTCTGCGTGTTCAGTTTCCTCTCAGGTTAGCGTGGGCGTCTACTGTACACAAAGTACAGGGGTTTAACTGTAGACCAGGCTGTAGTCTGTTTAGAGAAGGTGTTTGCACCTGGGCAGGGGTATGTAGCACTGAGTCGTGTTAGGGCTTTGTCAGGACTGATCATCAGGGATTTTGAAGAGAAGGCCATTTACTGCAAGGCTACCATCAAGGAGGCTTTGGAGGGCATGCCTCCATTTTTGATTGGACAGCAGAAGCCTTCATTAGATGACACACAGTTTCTCTGTGTATCTAATGAACGTTCAGAGTTTTAGGTCGCCACTTGGTGGATTTGGTGTCTTGCACACAGCATTTACAGCCTAACTGTATTGCTGTCACAGAAACGTGGCTCACTGCACAGTCCTCACTGCACAGTGTCCAAATTGATGGTTACACTTTCCACAGCCGTCCTCGTGGTGTGTGTTACAGCAGCAGCAGTCATGCCAAATTGTTAGAGCTTCAGGAGCTAGAACATGGTGGAGTTGGTTTATACAGTAGAGACAATTGGACTGTGACATCCTGCAGGTACCTGATTTGAATCTGGAGTGTTTGGTGTGCCTGTGTGTCAAATTCAACATCCTATTGGCAGTGATTTATCGTCCACCATGTTATCCAAATTCAGTATTAAGAAAATCTGGGAAGTTACTTGATTGGTTAAATCCAATCAGTAACACAATTGTAATAATGGGAGATTTTTAATGAGAACATTCTAAAACAATCATTCAATTGTAAATTCATGGGCTCAAAAAGGATTTAGACAGCATGTAAC
>JBAMNC010002240.1:0-20695 GCA_037902135.1 Cetoscarus ocellatus
CTTTTATTAGGGTCCTCGCCCAAAGGGAAAGGACCTCTCTAGCTGAAGCTAGAGAGGTCCTTGCCCGAAGGGCAAGGACCCTATTGTTTTTGTATCGTTTCTTTCTTCTTATTATTATTATTAGGGTCCTCGCCCAAAGGGAAAGGACCTCTCTAGCTGAAGCTAGAGAGGTCCTTGCCCAAAGGGCAAGGACCCTATTGTTCCTGTAGCGTTTCTTTCTTCTTCTTCTTCTTCTTCTTATTATTCCACCAGGTCTTTAAACCTTAATTTGACCCCCTGAACACGCTCAAAAACTCACCAAAATTGGCACGCCCCTCAGAATCGGTGAAAAATTTTATAAAATCAAAAAATTCACCCAAAAAATGCCAAAATGACCTCTCTAGCGCCACCTAGGCACACTAAAACGGCCCTCACGGCCAGCAGGAATGTCATAGAGAGATCAAACCAACGCCTAAACGTTCGTCTCATCGAGACCCACAAATCACGCACTGACACCCCTGACCTATCTCAAACAGGAAACCGGTAATTTAGCTTTCAAAATAAAATTTCAAGGGAAAAACATGCCAGACGCAAAAATTATCTCCTCCGAGGCCATAAATAGTAGCGGCTTGAAACCTGGACAGATAACAGAGGAGGCATTGATGATCAAAAGTTATGTAGGATTTTGTTGTTTCTCAAACGGTTTCCGAATGACAAGCCCTCAAAGTTGGCGAACCTCAAAGAAGCCCTCCCAGCTCCTCCCATTCAAATGAATGGGGAGTGAAAATACAGCTCTGGACAACCTGTGGAAGATAAGCCTCTACAGAAAAAACAAAAAGTCCTACAGCTTTGAAAATTACATGGATGGATTCCTGACAAAATTTCCAGTTCACACATATAATTTGTAGAGAGATTTGATCAAAATTGTGGCAGTGGTGAGGACTTGTTTCAACAGACTTGGTTGGTCTGCTGCTGAGCTGCAGTTTGAATCTGGATGAGTCAGCAGATGATGTCATTCACTCACTGATTGGCAGCAGCTGGTCATGTAACTCACTGAATGGAATGTGTAATACACACCCATTATAAAGACTGAGGAGGAGCAAGAAATACATACTTCAACTGTAATAGCTCTAAAACACAAACAGATACCAAACATGTAAAACTCAGATCTGAATGTCAATGTCCTCCCGAAGGGAGGACCAACCTTGAGGAGCAAAAAAAAAAACTCTGAAAACTTGCAGATGATGACAATCACTCACTGATTGACAGCTCAGTGCAGATGGTCATGTGACTCACTGAAGGGTGAAAATGGAGTGTGTTCACACCCATTATTAAGACTGAGGTGGAACAAGAAACACATCAAAAGTTTGACTGTCATATCTCCAAAACAGTAACAGATAACAAACATGTAAAACTCAGATCTGAATGTCAAGGTCCTCCCGAAGTGAGGACCAACCTTCAGGAGTAGAAAAAAAACCCCTGAAAACTTTGACTGCGATATCTCCAAAACATAAAAGATAACAAACATGTAGAATTCAGATCTGTAAGTCATCATCAAAATTTAATTTGAAATACGCACACTAAAAAAGGCTCTAACCGTGACCAAATTGAACCCCAAAAATGCCAAAATATGCCTTCTAGCATCACCCACTATGAAATCTCCAAAACACTCACACATCAAAAAAAAAACAAGTAACATTCAGACCTGTATGTCAACATTCACCAACTATTAGGTAATAAAATGGAATTGGAAACAACAAAACTCAAATAGGGGTCTCTTCTAACTGAGACCAAATTGAACCCCAAAAATGCCAAAATGTGCTCTCTAGCATCACCCAGGCACACCCAAACGCACTAAACAGCCTTCACCGCTGTTTGGTGCACTTGGTTATAAGGACATTAAACCAATGCCCAACTTTTCGTCTCATCAACACTCACAAATCAAGCTTTGATACCCCTGACCTGTCACACAGGAAGTTGGTAATTTGGCTTTCAAAATCAAATGTTGCCCTAAAAATGCTTAAAAACTTTGGTCCAAATGTTTCAAAGTTTCACTCAAATTCACTCTCCCACAGTGCAGCACACCATGTGACACACTCTGGACGGAGATGTAGTGTAATGCACACACATTATTAGGGTCTTTGCCTGAAGGTGTGCCTAGGGGGCCTTGTAAAATTGAGATATGAATGTCCACAATCTTTTCCCTACGGGAGGACCAACTTTGACTGAAATAAAACAAGCCTGAAAAATTTGATATCTCTAAAACAGTAACAGGTAGCAGATACATGTACTTTGAACATTTGTATGTCCATGACTTCCAAAGGGAAGACCAACTTTAAAGACTGAAAAAAAATACTTTAAAACCTTTCACTGTAATATCTCAAAAAAAAACTAACAGATTACAAACATGTAACATGTAAAATGTTAAACGCCCTCCAAAGCTTAGGAGTAAAAAAAACCCTGAAAATTTAACTGTCATATATGTGAAACAGTAACAGGTAGCAGAAACATGTAATCTGGAGGTTTGTAAGTCCCTGTCCTACTGGATCTTCACACAGCTGACACATCCTGCTGGATCCTCACACAGCCACAGGTAAACACATCAGTGTAACTTTGAGAAGGTCACAGGAGGTCAAGTGAATGTGGATCTACAATTTGAAGTGAATGCACATTTGTTTCTTTATTTCATTAACAAACACACCTTACAGTGGAACTTAATGCTCACTGCACTCATTGGCATGAAGATTTATTTATTTGTGTCTGCTGCAGTTCTTTTTTTATTTCCACAAGGCTGAGTACAGATGTGAAACAAACTTTTATTAGGTGTAATGGGGTTGAATTAATGTGTATCTCTCATTTAAAATGAAGGGCATTTGTCTGCCTGGCTGCAGATACTGTTCTTAATCATCACATCAGTCACACTTTGACCACCTTGTGGGTTATGCCTAAAACTTTTTAATGAAAACCTTACACCACTTTAAAATTTAAATCCTTTCTTATCAAAAATACACTTGACAACAAGGAACATCATGTCTTCTTAACCCTTACTTCTTAAAGAGCTTTTAAATTTTCACCTACATTAAATTTAAGTGAATTAGCTCAAATTAACACAAAACAGGATGACTGGTATTTGAGCAACACTGACAAATCTCACCCTTTCTCATCCTCACTCAGCTGACACACCTCAATCAGAGTTTGCCAGGCTGCATTACACAATAAACAACAAATGTTACCACTGACCTTTGTTTTCTCACACTACATGGAACACATGTTACTGTTAACACCACGACAGACAACACTGATATTTAACACAAAATAATTTATTTGAAAAAAAGTAATTACATTAAAATTTTAATGATTTTTGGACTACATTTCTTTTCATTAACTTCAATTAACTCTGTAAATTTAACTTGCGAGTTCTCTGGTAAATATGGCAAAAAATATTTCTTACACTTAACCACTAACAAATAATTAATGTAACACCAATTAGCAATCACAGACTTTGATTCTTTCACTGCTGTCGAACTACAATTTACATATTTATATATTTTACTTTTACTTCATACATTTTAATGTTCTGGGCATGAATACTTCGACTACAGTTAAAATATTCTACTTTGGCAGATTCCAGACTAAATACGTGTTGCTTTGAATCCTAAAATCCCTCTCGCTGCTTCATCCAGATCCATATCTGATTGGGGGTGGGGAGGTTGGGGACCACAGCAGCAGCTTGTAGCAGACAGACCTCAGAGAGAACAAAGATGCATTTTAGAACACAATATTCCAACTATGTGCACCGTCTGCTAAAATAACTTTATACACAGATTTTTAATAATCTACCTAACAACTATTTACAAGACCACTGCGATGTAAAAGGTTTGAGAGGGATAGAGAGAGAGAAAAGAAAAGACTGGGAGACACAAAGGGGAGGAGAAAACATGGAAAATAACAATAACAATAATAACAACAACAATAGCAACTTCTTTTTTAAACTGTCCTGTCCTAGCAGTCAGGCATGCAGAATGAGGAGTCTGTATGCCTTGTGGTGCCAGAACAGATTTGCTTTTACCTCATGGTCACAAAGATCAACAATTTTTATCTGAACTGCTGAAAGTGAACCTGATGAAGATTTAACACAGCTACACTCAAACATGACCTCAATAACAGATATATACAATAAAAACATACAGAAACTGATAGTAAATGTGCAGCAAGCAAAGGCCAACATCTAAAATCATTAACAGCTGTGACACACATGATTCTCTCAATTTCCTGCCTACATGATGAACAACATTTAAAAAAAACATTATTGATTTTCCCTGTGACATATGAAACCTTTATTCTACAATCACATCATGATAACTATTTAAACATTATAAATATATAACCTTCACTCACAATAAATATACATAACTCTACAATGTCACCATGAATAGTTATTAATAAATAAATATATAAATAAAATAAATATACCATTTAAAATCTATGACCAGGCACAATTAACCACTGAAATGTCAACACGATCTTCATGATGGCTGTGAGTGGGCAGACTCTAGACTAAAATATGAAACTACAACCATGGTGGTAGCCAAAATACACACCATGAACAACGCAACACACTACAAACCAGTTTCCTCTTCAAACCCCACAGATAAACACAACTAATGCGACACCACCTACATTTGCACCTTGACACAACGATGTAGCTGTTTGACTCATCAGACAAAGAACTCACACTGCCACTGTGAATTCTTTGTCTGCCTCCTTTGCCAAACCAACAACACTAAACCTAATCTGAACCAAAGTCTGCATCTAACAGCTCCTCTAAATCATTGGCATCTACATCAACCTCTAACTGCCCCTGATCATCTTTAACACTAAAACTACACAGAATTCCTTCATGATCACTGAAGTACGTGGGCATCACTGCACAGTCCACACTGTACTGTGTTGTTTTAACATAAACATGATCAATCAATGTCCCCTTCTCTGTGGTTTCTTGTGTTACACGCTGTCTAAATCCTTTTGAGCCCATGAATTTACAAATTGATGATTGTTTTAGAATGTTCTCATTAAAATCTCCCATTATTACAATTGTGTTACTGATTGGATTTAACCAATCAAGTAACTTCCCCAGATTTTCTTTGAATACTGAATTTGGATAACATGGTGGACGATAAATCACTGCCAATAGGATGTTGAATTTGACACACAGGCACACCAAACACTCCAGATTCAAATCAGGTACCTGCAGGATGTCACAGTCCAATTTGTCTTCACTGTATAAACCAACTCCACCATGTTCTAGCTCCTGAAGCTCTAACAATTTGGCATGACTGCTGCTGCTGTAACACACACCACGAGGACGGCTGTGGAAAGTGTAACCATCAATTTGGACACTGTGCAGTGAGGACTGCGCAGTGAGCCACGTTTCTGTGACAGCAATACAGTTAGGCTGTAAATGCTTCGTGCAAGACACCAAATCCACCAAGTGGCGACCTAAACTCTGAACGTTCATTAGATACACAGAGAAACTGTGTGCATCTAATGAAGGCTTCTGCTGTCCAATCAAAAATGGAGGCATGCCCTCCAAAGCCTCCTTGATGGCAGCCTTGCAGTAAATGGCCTTCTCTTCAAAATCCCTGATGATCAGTCCTGACAAAGCCCTAACACGACTCAGTGCTACATACCCCTGCCCAGGTGCAAACACCTTCTCTAAACAGACTACAGCCTGGTCTACAGTTAAACCCTGTACTTTGTGTACAGTAGACGCCCACGCTAACCTGAGAGGAAACTGAACACGCAGACCACCCCACTTGGTCGCCCTCTCCTGCTCTGGATCAATAGCAGTAGAATCCCTGCATTCTACTGCTGCATGTGCACGCTGTCTCCTCCTCTGTGAGCCAATCTTAGGGTCGTCAAATTTAACAAAAACTGTTCGAGGAAACGTGTCATCATCATCATCAAAATCGATCTGAGTGACTGTGCCACATGCTCCATTGACCAGACCATCCCCGACATCCACATTCTTACACAGCATCACACGCGCGTTCCTCGCCAAACACAAACGCTCTTGCAAACATGTGTCTGATGCTGCACTATGATGCCCGACCATCTTCTCCAATTTGCCTGTTTTGCTACTGTTTTTGTAGTCCTGAGCATCAATGTTAACATAATCAGGACACATGGCAAAGAGCTGTTTGAGGTTGTGCTCAGCCACTTGCCTATTAGTCGGGAGAATATGCAAGGCTGAGCTCTCTTCCCCGGTCTCACGCGACTTTAAAATTTGCACATCACTGTCCAACAGGGGCGTGTCCTTGGAACGCACTCTCAACCTATTCAACAACTCAGCAAACACGCTATCCTTCTGTCTAACTACTGTGGTCAACTCCACTACGCTGAAATTGCACCACAGATCAACACCAATGGGACAGTTATACAGAGGCTTCCCTTTAACAGGAGCCAGCTGATAAAAGTCACCAACAGCTATCACACTAACACCACCAAAAGGGGAAAAGTCGCCTGTCTGTCTAATCTGCCTCAACCTACCATGAACATAAGCCAGCAGATTGTGATCAACCATACTGATCTCATCGATGATTAGAATTTGGAGGTGACCCAATTCAGCTCTTAGAGAGTTTAGTTTATCTTCACCTAAGGGGGTGTAAGGTAAACTAGAATGTTTGCCAATACTGAATGTGTGATGAATTGTGGCTGCATTTAAATTGTATGCAGCTATGCCCGTAGGAGCAGTTAACAAAACAACGACATCGTCTGGTTGATCACAAAGTGCTGACAGCAGCCTCCCTGCCTCATACTGAATGGCCCTGATTAAATGACTTTTCCCCGTCCCTGCTCCTCCTGTCACAAACACTTGCAGAGGCTCTGGGTTTTTGCCCATCACCTTCTGCAAACACCAATGTCTCACCTGATAAAAAACAGCTAACTGTGTCTCATTCAGAGACCTGACCAAACACAAACCCTCACTACGAGACATGATGTTTCTGTTCCTCTCTAACTTAGCGACTTGTTTTCCAACAATCAAATCCGGAATATTCTCTAAGCTCTCCACTAACTGCTCTCCCTCTATCTCTGCTGCCTGCTGCAGCCTTTTCTCCTCTAAACACTCAAGGCGTTCCACTTCCTGTTCAGGACACAACTCACCCCAAGCATCCTCGTCTACCCCATTGAGCAGCTCAGCGATCTCCTGAGCTCGCTCCAAATCCGGACAATCGAACTCAAATTTTGCCCTATTCTCGTCGACCACGGCCTGCACCGGATGCACGGAGCCGTCACTAAACGTCACCTCCCCATCCTTATAGAACTGACTAAACAGCTCAAAGCCCTCAGGTTTGAGGTCTGAGTCAGCTCTATAAGGAAGGAACAACTGCAGCAGACTCTGGAAATGAGCCTCCTCCTGCTTCTCTAAGTTAAAACGCATGTATCTAACCACCGCAAACTGAGATCGTGTTCTCCTCAGGATGAACCCCAGATCATTTTTCAATTTGATTGCATTTTGGGGTTTTTCATTCCTGTAGAGAACACGATACTCCGACGCAAACGTAGCCATACACATGTCACTAAACACCTCATCGTCGGGCCTGTTCCTGAACCTGTCCACTATGCTCGTCATCCACATATCCTCTGACCGAAGATCATGTGTAGACGCCCTGTGCTGCAAAACACTGAGAGGTAAACTCATCTTCACTATGTTGCTCCCTGTTGGCACAAACACAACCTTTCTGGAACACTCCTTCAGATGCATGGACGTTAGCCTATACACTGCCTCCTGGGCGCAGACGTCTCTGTGGTGTAAATATACACTGCCGAGCTTCTTTAAGCTTTCTCTAGCAGAGAGATTTCCCTGTTTTGAAGCTTCTTTTTGGGCATTGCTCAATAAAAGGCCAATTTCTCTCTCTGATTTCGTAATGTACGAGATGATGTAGATCACGACTGCGTAGGCGTCAGTGACAAAGCTAAGGTCCATGTTGGCGTTCCAGCACTTCAACAACTTCCTGCTATACTGATTGACCCAAACACTGTTTACCTCTCTCCTGTACACTACCTTAGTCTTCTTCTCTAAACGCCTGTACGCCAGCTCAAAGATCTCCTGATTGATGAACAAACTCGCAAACAACTCCTCTACACAAGCAACAGGCACCTCCTTTTCCACAGCTTCCTTGATAGCAGTTAAAATTGCCTGTGCTGTTTCCTTTGGGATCTTAGCATCACCCTCAAAACACTTACAGACTGGCCTGTTCTCTGAATCAGAACCCTTCTCTGTGCCACGTGTCTTTTTCCGATCACACTTGCACTCTTTCACATGACAGATAAACGTCCGTGCTGAAACAGGTTTTGGGAAATTGAAACGACATTTTGTCTTCTTAATCCTGCATGTTTTTGCATGTCGTTTGGAGTGTGTTTGAACCGATGTCACAATGTCCAATAATGTGTCATCGTCAGAGGGCAACTCACACGTGACGTATTTATCTATAAAAGCAACGACCTCCTCATCTGTGTTCTTACCAATTTTGGGAGCGCCCTCGATCCAAAACAAACAGTGAACATGAGGAGAGCCGCGCTGCTGAAATTCGACCCTATGAAAATGATCGACGATTTTGCCAATTGGTTCAGCAGGAGACATGAGAACTGCTTTCAGAAAACAGTGCCATCTGTAATCAAACATCCTCGCAGCCGTTACCGGATTACGACGCAACAACTGACATCTGTCTGCCCACTCCAAATCCTCCACCGTCTGCGTCCTGCCCTCCTGTTTCAGGATGCTGGTCAGCAGATTCTGCCAGCGCATATCAGCAGACGAAAACGAACAAAACCACGTCGGAATCCCTAACTGACGAACACAAGCCATCACCTCTTTCTGAACTGACTGCCAAAACGCCGGAGTCCCTCTAATTGGTCTCAGGAACTTAAAGCCATCATCAAACTCTAACAACTGCTTCAAAGCCTCCTCATCCCTCAACATACTCTGTGTGATCCTCTGAGACCTCTGACCTACTTTGCCCTTACGCAACGCCACAGAAACACTACACACCACCCGATCTAGCTCTGACATGTACTGAGCAAAAAAGATATACTCTACATTACGCGCAAAACGACCATCAGCATGCATAATCCTGTTGTTAAAATAACGCGTCAATGTCAGGTGAGAAGGCCGACTGTCATGGAAGGTCTTATCACCACGAGGAAACAACATCGGGAAACATTTGGCCTCATTCGTCCGGTCAGAAAGCATCTTCACTGGACAATTTCCCTCTGCAGGCGCAATATTCACTATATCCTCAAAATACTGATCTAATGCTTCCTGACCAATATCAACAGGCATAAGACAAGTGTCCTGAAACATGCAGTGCTGTTGCCTGTCATGTAACATTTCATCTTGTATTATGTCTGATGATTCCTCTACATTCTCAGCTAATTTAGCCTTTACCTTCGGCTGATCAGATCCCTGAGCACTAACCTCACCCTTTATAACAACCTGCTCTACCACAGCACTAACCTCATCCTGTTCAACAATCTGCTGTACCACAGCACCAACCTCATCCTGTCCAACAACCTGCTCTACAACAGCTTCATCCTCACTAGACTCAGCCTCTTCCTTTTCTTCATCCTCTAACCTACAAAACTCATTCACCCAATCCTCATTAAAGTCTATATCAACATAAAGGGCATTTGTCCTCTTTAAATACTCTAGCGCCTGTCTTACACGTAAAGTATCAACAAACTGATACTCGTAATGCCCTTTATATGTCAGTTTACGCTTCAACTTCACCTGTACCAACGACCCCTCCATACTGGACCGGGGCAACACACGAGTCGACTGCACAATGTCGGCTGGAACACATGTCACTGGTCCATGTACTCCGTTCTGCCCACCCTTTGGCAGTGCCAACATTTTCATAAACGGGATATGTAAAGCTATCAAATGCTGCTCTAAGCTGTTCAAACATCCCAGTTCGGGTGGAATGGGATCCAACTCCAGGTTATTGACCCAGCACTCAGCTGGCATCTCACCTTTACTAATCTTAACATGACACGTGTGGCAAATCCAAAGCTGACCTCTAGATACTGTCAACTGACAGGGCACAACACATTCATCATTACATCTATGCAAATAATGCTCACTAATGCACCTCTGTGCAAGACCAGCTGTTACTACAGTTCTATTATAAGCTTCCCTCTCACACCTAACCACCTGATATTTAAACAACAACCTATGACAAACACAGCAAACAAAATCTGGACCATCTCTGACCTTTTCTAAAAACTCATTCATAACAAAATCAAAATCTTTTGTCTGCTCTACCCTCTGTTCCCTGCTCAACCTTACACGACCAATAACTCTCTGCTTATGCTCTAAACTATCATACTTTCTTTTGCTTTCTTTTCTACTCCGCTCTTTTATTTCCTCTCTGTGCTGGACACTGCCTCTATATTTTACCATACTTCTGGCCCTAACTTTCTCCCTATGCTGATCACTGCCTCTATATTTTACCATGCTTCTGGCTTTAACTCTCTCCCTGTGCTCAATGTTATCTCTATATTTACCTACACTCATCGCTTTAACCCTCTCCCTGTGCTCAATGTTATCTCCATATTTACCTACACTCATCGCTTTAACCCTCTCCCTGTGCTCAATGTTATCTCCATATTTACCTACACTCATCGCTTTAATCCTCTCCCTGTGCTCAATGTTATCTCTATATTTACCTACACTCAATGATTTAACCCTCTCCCTGTGCTCAATGTTATCTCCATATTTACCTACACTCATCGCTTTAATCCTCTCCCTGTGCTCAATGTTATCTCTATATTTACCTAAACTCAATGATTTAACCCTTTCTCTGTGTGACACTTTTAGACTATACCTTTCAATACTCTTCAACTTTTTCTTTTCCCTAAACATAACATCTTGTTGATATGTCTTTCTAAACCTCAACTGACGTCTCTCCCTGAGCAACATATTCATTTTCTCCTGTGTCCTCAACTTATGCCTAAGATACTTTGATTTTACAGACGATCTACCTGACTCTACTTTCCGATCACCCTCTACAACCTCTGCATCTACACCTTTATCCGAGACTTCAATACCATCATTACATCCAACTGCTGTGACCTCACTATCTACAACTACAACATCCGAACATCTAGCCCTAAAGCTGTAACCTGACACTTCACTCACTTTACAATAACCATAACAGCTCTGCAGTCCAGGCTCATACACACAAACTACATTCTCAAAATGCTTCCCTAAGATATTCTCTAAATAAATACACTCTGCAGACAGACACTTACCGCTACAGCTGTACTTCAGCCAACGACCATCATAAAACGTACACGCACTAACGCCTAACAAATCTGCTGTAACCTGAATTTCCACCTCTGTGGCCCAAGTGTTCACGTTTCTCATCCTGGACTGCTGAATGTACTCTAACACAGAGGAGTACTCACTCCTAATGATGCTGCGATACCTATCTGCATTCCTCTCTAGCTCTTTACAAACAGCAAGCCTGATCTTACGATGGTGCTTCTGTGAACCACTCACAGCCTGAGAGATGGCTCTGAAGAAGCAGTTACCATCGGCCACAATCCTCTCATTTCTACAAGGAACCCCTAACAATCCAACACGCGTGGACACTGGTCCACCGACCTTCACAAACTCAACATTAAAGCTACTGCACAAAGCTTTACAAACATCTACACTGAGAGGATGGAAGACCAGCTCTGCATTTCTAACAGCATTAACAAACTCTACATCTGAATTTGCCTCACTAACATCGAATCGCTTTGATATTTTCGACATACTAGTGCCAGAGGAAATACTACGCTTTTTGCTGTCAGCAGCACTGGGTCCTGCCTCTGAGCCACTGCTCACTACACTGGCATAAGACCGCACAGAAATGCCTGACAGTGCTGGACTGGCATCTACACAAACATTTACACTGAGAGGAGGGAAGTCCTCGTCATAACTAAAAGCATTAACAACCTCTACATCTAAATTTACTCTTCTAACACTGAATCGCTTTGATTTCTTCGACATACAAGTGCCAGAAGAAATGCTACGCTTCTTGCCATCAGTAACACTGGGTCCTGCCTCTGAGCCACTGCTCACAACACTGGCATAAGACCGCACAGAAATGCCTGACAGTGCTGGACTGGCATCTAAACTACCACAATGCTCAGGAACAACACTAGACTCTGGCAGCTGGAAGCAGTAGTCACCTCTGTGACACTACCCTCCACAGAAACACCAGGCAGCACCGGACCTGCACCCACACCGACAGTGATGCCACACAGTTCAAAGAGCCTCTCCCCTGAACTGAGACTGTTGGCCAAACGACAGATGTAGTGGTGCAGGTCATCCAGGCACGCAAAATGCAAAACCACGCTTGTACCGTTAAAGTGTAACAAGCCAATGTTACTGCGTGAGTGACTGTCGACCACAGCAAACCGTCCACCCTCACAGATGATGGCAGAAGTGTTTCCACACATTGTCAGAAGACACGTTCTGTACTGACTAAAGATCCTCTCCAGTCCGTTACGCAAACTGATGAACACACCGCTGTCGATGTGTTCACCCTCAGCCATGCCTACATCCCCTAACACGGTGTCACCAAAACCAAACCTAACAACCTCATCATCTACAACCAACTGCTGTGGCAAATCTGGGACAGACAGCAGATTTGTCACATGATTAAAGACACCCAGGTCACGCAAACTAGTGTACAACTCATCGCCTAAAACCAAGGCACGATCCAGCTCACTCCTCTCCCAGGAAAAAACACTGTTAGTTGTGTGTTTGGCTAAGCTCACCAAAGCAATAGCCATACACTGCACTCCTCCATACACAAACCGCTTGCTCCCCTGGTGAAACGACCCGCGGACAACCCTTCGCTAGCCTAACACCTCTGCTACCCTCAACCTTTGCTGCTACATCATTACTGTCAGAATCTAAACCAACATCAGCAACACAAACATCAGAAAAAAATTTGTCCTTATCTTTGCTGATCTTCTTTGGCCTCTGGGTTCCCTCGGGCACGGCAGGGCACGTTGCAGGGACCTCCTCCACGACGACCTCCGGGACCACGGACTCCTGCGCTGTCTCCACGACGACCTCCGGGACCACGGACTCCTGGGCTGCTGCCTCCGCCTGACACAAATCAAAACTCAAGTTTAACTGCATAACAAACCAGGAGAAGAAATGCAATTGTCACCATAAGTCACATATTGTGTTAAACAAAGACAGACCTGCTGCTGGACTGGACTGGGACTGGAGGCAGACTCCGTCACCTGGGCAGGTGAAGGTGTTGCCACCACCTACAAAGAACAGTATAAGACAAAAAAAATCATTAAAACAACGCAACTCTTATCAAAACATGTACGACACCACATCAGTCGCTCTTCAACAAAACAACAAAAAAAGAAAAAACACACCTGCCGCTTTCCTCCTCTGCGCTTCGTGGCAACACCTCGCGGCCGACGCTTCCCAGGGGAAGCCTAGAGGAAGAAAAACAAACCTTTGTAACAGCTGTCTACCACTTGTGTTCTCAACTATTCAGACATGTGACTTGTGAGCACTTTACCTGGCCAGCTGGTGGCTCAGCGGTGCAGCCAGAGCCAGAAGAAGGACTGACCTTCTCCATAGCATCCAACATGTCACCGCTGAACCACACAGGGTTGGGCGGGATGACAGACCGAACCACAGCAGGTGTTCCAGCCTTCAAAACAAAAAACAAACATCATTGTGTTAATAAAAGTTTCCATGCAGTGTTTTCACAAACTACTAGATAATCACTCAGAAAAACACATTACCTTGCCCTCCCTTCCAACCACAGTCCACTCCCAGGGGTCGCTGTGACGTGGCACGGGGACGTGTCCTGTCACAACTAGCCTGGGAGACACCGTGGCACGCGGCGATGTCCGGGGGGACACCGTGGGCGTGGGCGGGCGAGGTGCCAGCTGCTGCAGGGCAGCGTCCCACAGCAGCTGCACCAGGACAGGAGTCCCATCGGTGTCGCTGAGGTGCACCTGAAAAACAGTCAAACACAGCAGACATTTCACTGCATTAGTGTATCTGACACGAAAGAAAACTCCAACTCCAACTGTCATGACAACAAAGAATGATGTACTTACGCCGTCGGGACACCACAGCTCCAACCGATGGAGAGGGAGGTGCTCTGCCACAGACACGTAAGGGAGACCTGACACAAATGTCACAAACAACAACAAAAAAAAAAAATTAAATACTTTCAGTCTTATAAAACATTAGAGTTCAATTACATATGCACATGCATTTATGTGTAAATGATCATAAATGCATAATGTCACATTTTCAAAAAAACAAATTATTCTCAAATATGACTGTGCAGATAAGCTGGACTTAAACATACCCATGCGTGCTGCGACGCGATGGTACTCCTGACGCAGCGCCAGCTGCAGGCCCGGCTCGATGTTCAGGCGTGGAGGGAAGTCCAGCACGAACACCTTACAGAAAAACTTTTTGTCATCAGACCACATTCATGTCTCCAAAATAAGTGCATGACAAAACAAAAGCTGCTCACAATAGCATTGCTGACACAGAACCAAACAATTAGCAACAACAATAACTTGAAACATGAAGACACACCTTGGGCCAGCGGCTGCAGATCGAGGTCAGGAGAGCACCGAAGTCCAACGCTGCCTCACCAACTGTCCGGCTAGCTGTGAGGTTGTTGCTCGGGGCAACCACGCAGACGGCGTCCGGGGTCCACGGGAGATCAGCATGCATGGCCTCTGTCCTCAGCTCGGCGGCCGACGCACCTGGAACAGAGAGAAAAGAGAAGGACACAGAACCTACCGGCATGGGCACAAAGTCGTCCACAATGGCCCGGAGGTGGGAGTCTCCAACGACGAACACCATCTGCAACAACAGAGACATTGCTTTACAACAGAGAAAGCAAACGTGACACCTTACTAGCTGCAGTTTCTCTGTGAATAAGAAAACCCAATACCTTCTGGTCCGGTCGATGCGCTGGAGAGACAAACTTCCTGGTCCGGTGGGTCAGCTCGGAAGTTTGCCATCTCCGCGTACGATGGCGGTACCCCGTACCGCGCCCTGTTTCGTTGAGATTGAAGTCAGACAGAACATCATTAAAGGATATTTGATCTAAACAGTATCAGTGAAACATCTGAAACGAGAGTTTGACACGTACGAGGGACGAACTCGGGGACAGGCGCCAGGGCGGTCCAGGGGTGCCCCTCTGCCCTCCTCCTCTTCAGAGCCTGGGCGTCGTCGGTGTCCCTTCGCACGAGGCATCTAAAAATCAAAAAACATTTGTTAGTCAACGCTCACAGAGAAAGCATAACAACTGGAGGGAATCTGTGACAGTCATACTCACAA
The DNA here is from genome assembly GCA_037902135.1 of Cetoscarus ocellatus. Taxonomy (NCBI): domain Eukaryota; kingdom Metazoa; phylum Chordata; class Actinopteri; order Labriformes; family Labridae; genus Cetoscarus; species Cetoscarus ocellatus. The sequence continues at coordinate 15,377 of JBAMNC010002240.1, forward strand.
GGCTTTACATGGCAACATTTTAAATAAAATTGAAATATAGAAATGTTTTAACTCACCTTGGTCGAGGAAGAGGGTGTGTGTTTGTGTGTGTGTGGGTGTGGGTGTGTGTGTGTCTGTGTCTGTTGGAGTGTGGGTGTGTAAAAAGTCAGTTAAAGTGTGTGCAGGTTATTACTTTATGTGTGTGTTTACAGTATGAGTAAATGTATCTGTGTGTAAAAATGTGTGAGTGTTCTGGATGCAGATCAAACCACCGCAGTCAACAGCCAGCAAGAGAGCACCAGATCGCACAGCCACAAGAGTTGGGAATCTGCAAATCAATAAAATTAAAATCAATATATAGTCTTTCTAAACACCACTGACACAATGATCCATAGCTGTAGCTAGGGCTGGGCCATATGACCTATAACTAAAATCCCCAATCAGTTAAAATGCATGCAGTAATTTTTGCATAAAATGTTGATTATGTAGGGTTGCTGTCTTAAAAAGACACATGATGGTTGACAAAACATCTTTCAACTACAATGGAGACACAAAACTGAGTTTATGTCAGGAACTAAACTTTACCTGAACAGAAAACCAAGAACAGGGACACACAGAGAGGGCCAGAAAGAGACACATTCACACCTAAGGCCAAATGTCAAGTTATGTTTGCGTAGGTTTAGCATGAGAGTACGTAATGCTAATTGACCCAAATCCATCAAATAAACGCTTAACAAACTCTTTTAATGTACACTTCTCTTTCACAACAGATGACTCTAACAACATTTCATGCACTGCCAAAAACAAATCACACACACAGACGCCTGCACACACACGCACAGAGATCTACAAAAAGGCACGTCTTCACACGAAGTGCTTTAAATTTTTCACCCACAAAAACAAGGAATATTCACCTCACAAACATGACTACCAAGAAAACAAACATTTTTAAAAAAAACATTTGCTCCCTTAAAACACAGAACAAGAAACAACACCTGAGCCACACTGCTCTGGACAAAGACACAACAACTCTACATTACAAACTAGGGCTGGAAGACATGGCTTGGAAATAAAATCCCAGCGTTTTTGCCATAACAATTGATTTACGATTTAATTTATTTTTTTTCCTCTCAAAAAAAGAATAAAATAAGATAAAAAATTCCCAGTGACACAAACATGAAATTTTGCCTACATGTTGTCAAAGTATATTGCCAAACCAAACAGAATTTCCCTCTTCAAGTTAAAGTGTGTGCCATAAAATGTTGATAATGCAGTTCAAACATAGGCAGGTTTGTCTACATCAACACTGAAGGCTCAGGTATTTTCACAGTATATTACCATTAAAGTCTGATTAATATTTAATCTCATTTAAAAAACAAATTCAAACTTTTGAAAGTGCCTGACAGGGCCTACCATCAAAAAAACTAACTTTTAAGTTTATATTTTCAAACACTGCAATAACTTACAAGTACTAAGTTGTGCTAAGTCGAGAAAAAAATATGGATTATTACTTTTCAAACGTTCTGCAGAAAATAATTTCAATTAATCGATTTAATCAACATATTTCTCAGCCCTAATACAAACTAAGCCAAATAATATACACAGAGATAGGTGTCAACTCACACTCACGCAATAGAGTAACTCTGACTCAGATCATAACTCAAACACTACAGAACAAACACGTTCTGCACAGAGTACTGAAATCAGTTATTTCAACTTTACACTATAGCAACACACACAGAGACACACAGATGTCAATCACCACGTCATATGCTTTCCACTTTAACTCATAGCAAGACATAATGTTCCTCTAAGGATAACATTTAAGGAGCTTATCAACATTTCGCCCTTTTTTAAAATGTAAAAATAAAATAAACAACCTTAAAGGGATAGTTTGGGGTTTTTGAAGTGGGGTTGTGTCAAGCAGAGAATGTGGCACCATGTACAGTAATGTATAGCCTAAGTGTCTGTCAGAATTTTAAAACTATGATTACTTTAAAAATATTATTAAAGCTATTATATGTCTGTTGTTATTTATTAATTTTACTTATTTGTGATCAAATGTTTTTATCTACTTTTTCTTTTTTATATACAGTGATATCAACATTAATGACAAATAAACATATACATATTTTTTTCCTTTCCTCACCCACCCTCTGGACCATTCAATGAAAAACAACTTAGAATCATGATGATTTAATTTAATATACACTACCATAAGTTGATATTTTAGAGATATGTGGTTCCCTCAGGAGAGACACAGATGAGCGTACCCATCAAAAGAAAAAAAAACTATTTAAATAATTCATAATAACAGCAGAACCTTTAACTGGTTTGCAACAGGTAGCAGCCTCCTCTTATTGATTTATTTTAATATGTAAATTGTTTTTATTTTTATATGCTGTGTTCTTTTTCACCTCCTTGCCACTATTCAACACTACAGGAACATTAATTTACCTGAAGGAGTCTCCCCAAAGGATTAATAAAATTCTTTCTAATCTAATCTAGTCTACACATTTAGATCATGCCATAAATAAAGACCCAAACAATCACTTTGATCACACACATGTTAATGCGTGTGTTAAAAAAAATAACATTTACATCATACTCTTTAGAAAATGGCAGTTCATATCTGCTTGGTCAAACAGAGTCACACACTCAACTGACCCCACAGTATTAAATTCACTTCATGCACAGCCAAAAATAAACTCCAAAGCAACACAGCATTAAAAGTCACAGCATCTGATGTCAGCCACACAGCTCAAGACTCAGAGAAACCAAATGATCTACATGACACACCCTCACAGATTGGTGCTTAGCTCTGACTTCAATGTGTACTCTCAGTGCTAAAACAATGGCTAACACTACATCTCATAAGCTCAGGCCTGCTCATCACGACACAGACACACAACTGAATCCATAGCAGAAACTAAGCTGAACAACACATACAGAAAAACCTCACACACTCTCTCATACAGTAAAGTCATTAGTCTAACACGACACAAAACGCTAGTGAGCTAACAGCTAGCGGGCTAACGTGGCTAACACGAAGCTAACAAAGAAGAAAGGCTGAGATCTCCATAACATTAGCATATGTTTAGCATGGAAGAACAAACCATAGTAACTAACTAAAAAGCCATCAAAATATATTCAAAATCCACCAACAATATATCATGCTATCTTAACTATATATATTTCATTTATGATAAAGGCAATCATTGTCCTTGGAGTGCAGTTTATCAAACAGTTATCTCAACAACACACTTAAGCTAACAGCTACCGGGCTAATGTGGCTAGCACGAAGCTAACACAGAACAAAGCCTGAGATCTCTATAACATTAGCATATGTTTAGCATGGAAGCACAAATCATGGTAACTTACTAAATAGCCATCAGAATATATGCAAAATCCGCCAACAATATATCATACTTTCTTAAATATATGTATTTCATTTATTCTTAAGGCAATCATTGTCCTTAGAGTGAAATTTATCAAACAGTTGTCTCAACAGGACACAAAAGCTAACAGCTAGCGGGCTAACGTGGCTAACACGAAGCTAACACAGAACAAAGGCTGAGCTCTCCTTAACATTAGCATATGTTTAGCATGGAAGCACAAATCATAACAACTGACTGAAAGCCATCAAAGTGTATTCAAAATAAACCATAAATACATCATGTTATCATAAATATAAATATTTTATGTATTATAAAGGCAATCATTGTCTTTGGAGTGAAATTTATCAAACAATCAGCTCAACATCACACAAAAGCTAACAGCTAGCGGGCTAACGTGGCTAACACGAAGCTAACACAAAACAAAGGCTGACATTTCCATAACATTAGCATATGTTTAGCGTGGAAGCGCAAATCATAGTAACTGACTTAAAAGCCATCAAAACATATTCAAAATCCACAAACAACACATCATACTATCTTAAATATATATATATATATATATATATATATATATATATATATATATATATATATATGTTTTATAAAGGCAAACATTGTTTAAGGATTAAAGTTGATCAGAAATATACACTTCACAGAAGCTGTTAGCCAGTTTTAAATCTCACCACAGAGCAGCAAAATCTTACAATTACATGTTAACTTCTTTTTAACTTTATACTAAACCTTGTTTAATCATGATCACCACTTCAGTCTAGCACTGCTTTATCACATGATATGCTAACATTAAGCTAGAAAAAAATGAAAAGAGTCTTACCTCTGAGCCAGTGGGAGCAAAATGGAGGACATTCTCATGCAGACGGGGGCTTTTATAGGCTGCGATGTCAGGCCATCAGGGCGTCCAATCAAATTACACTCCATGCTTCTTTGATGTCTGTCACTGTGTGGGACATTCGGACGCCACTTTGAACCTTGATTTGACTGCAATACACAGCCATCTTAGACTGTGAGGATGAGCAACAAAGTGTAATATCTCTAAAACACTAACAGATGGTGAAAACATGTAAATTGAACATTTGTAGGTCCAAGCCTTGTGATTGTTTTAAGCTTTGAATCAAGTCTGTAACTACAAGTATGTTGTGGCAATATCACGTCAAACATAGGGTGGGTTTGCTGAATTCCTCCATTAAAATGAACTGATTCTCCTCTGTCTGCCATACATGATGAATCCTCACAGAGCTGCAGGCACACACATCAGTCTGAGACTGAGCAGGTCACAGGAGGTCAAGTGAAACCTTAAAAACTGACTTTGTGTCTGCATTTTCATTAAAAAAATAAAATTATTAATAAAATTAATCAATTTAATTAAATGTAATATTATTTTAATTTACACTGAAATAATTTCAGAAAGTCAAACTTGGAACATACACGATTTGGTAATTAATTGTTAATAAAATTAAAAATTAACCCCCAACATGCCAAAATGGCCTCGCTAGCGCCACCTAAGCACACTAAAACAGCCTCGGCGGTCAGTTGGAAGTCATGGAGTGGTGAAACCAACGTCAAAACTAACGTTAGTCTTATCAAGACCCACAAATCAAGTGAATGTCAAACAGGAAGTCGGCAATTTGCCTTTCAAAATAAAAGAACTCTCAAAGAAATGGAATGTGTAATACACACCCATTATAAAGACTTAGGCTCCTGACAGAGCTGCAGCTACACACCTCAGTCTAACTTTCAGCAGTTGAAAAAGTGATAAAAAGGGATGAAACCCTCAAAATGGAGGTCAAATGGGCATGAGGGACCTGCGAGCGAGGACCCGTCCAATGCTGCTTGCAGCTTTAATTAGGGTCCTCGCCCAAAGGGAAAGGACCTCTCTAGCTGAAGCTAGAGAGGTCCTTGCCCGAAGGGCAAGGACCCTATTGTT
>JBAMNC010002241.1:0-29137 GCA_037902135.1 Cetoscarus ocellatus
AAACGTTGGTCTCATTGAGACACAAAAATCACGCGCTGACACCCCTGACCTATCTCAAACAGGAAACCGGCAATTTGCCTTTCAAAGTAAAATTACTACTCTCCAGAAAAAAATTATCTCCTCCGAGGCCGTAAATGGTATCAGCTTGAAACCTGCAGAGATGACAGAGGAGGCATTGATGATCAAAAGTTATGCAGGATGTTGTTGTTTCTCAAACGGTTTCCGAATGACAAGCCCTCAAACTTGGTGAACCTCAAAGAAGTGCTCCCAGCTCCTCCCATTCAAATGAATGGGGGATAAAAATACAGCTCTGGACAACCTGTGGAAGATAAGCCTCTACACAAAAAACAAAAAGTCCTACAGTTTGGAAAATTACATGGATGGATTCCTGACAAAATTTCCAGCTTAAACATCTTAATTTTAGAAAGATTTGGTCAAAATTGTGGCAATGGTGAGGAAATGTTTATAGAGTTTTGGTAGTTGTGCTGCCTAGCTGCTGTTTGAATTTGGATGAGTGCAGCAGATGATATCATTCACTCACTGATTGGCAGCAGCTGGTCATGTGACTCACTGAATGGAATGTGTAACACACACCCATGATAAAGACTGAGGAGGAGCAAGAAATACATCACTCAACTGTAATATCTCTAAAACACGAACAGATACCAAACATGTAAAACTCAGATCTGAATGTCAAGGTCCTCCCGAAGGGAGGACCAACCTTGAGGAGCAAAAAAAAAACTCTGAAAACTTGCAGATGATGACAATCACTCACTGATTGACAGCTCAGTGCAGATGGTCATGTGACTCACTGAAGGATGAAAATGGAGTGTGTTCACACCCATTATAAAGACTGAGGTGGAACAAGAAATACGTTAAAAGTTTGACTGTCATATCTCCAAAACAGTAACAGATAACAAACATGTAAAACTCAGATCTGAATGTCAATGTCCTCCCGAAGGGAGGACCAACCTTGAAGAGTAGAGAAAAAAAAATGAAAACTTTGACTGCGATAGGTAGAATTCAGATCTGTAAGTCATCATCCTCCCGAAGGGAGGACCAACTTTGAGGTGTAAAAATTTCATTTGAAACACTAAAAAAGGCTCTAACTGTGACCAAATTGAACCCCAAAAATGCCAAAATATGCTTTCTAGCATCACCCACTATGAAATCTCCAAAACACTCACACATCAAAAAAAACATGTAACATTCAGACCTGTATGTCAACATTCACCAACTTTTAGGTAATAAAATGGAATTGGAAACAACAAAACTCAAACCGGGGTCTCCTCTAACTGAGACCAAATTGAACCCCAAAAATGCCAAAATGTGCTCTCTAGCATCACCCAGGCACACCCAAACGCACTAAACAGCCTTCACCGCTGTTTGGTGCACTTGGTTATAAGGACATTAAACCAATGCCCAACTTTTCGTCTCATCAACTCTCACAAATCAAGCTTTGATACCCCTGACCTGTCACACCAGAAGTTGGTAATTTGGCTTTCAAAATAAAATGTTGCCCTAAAAATGCTGAAAAACTTTGGCCCAAATGTTTCAAAGTTTCACTCAAATTCACTCTCCCCCAGTGCAGCTGCTCATGTGACTCACTTTGGATGGAGATGTAGTGTAATACACACACATTATTAGGGTCTTTGGCTGAAGGTGTGCCTAGGGGGCCGTGTGAAATTGAGATCTGAATATCCACAATCTTCTCCCTACGGGAGGACCAACTTTGACTGAAATAAAACAAACCTCAAAAATTGGACAGTGATATCTCTAAAACAGTAACAGGTAGCAGATACATGTAAGATTTTAATGTCCATGCCCTCCCAAAAGGAGGACCAACTTTAAAGACTTTAAAAAAAATACTTTAAAACCTTTCACTGTAATATCTCCCCAAAAAAAAACTAACAGATTACAACATGTAACATGTAAAATGTTAAACGCCCTCCATAGCTTAGGAGTAAAAAAACCCTGAAAATTTAACTGTCATATATCTGAAACAGTAACAGGTAGCAGAAACATGTAATTTGGAGGTTTGTAAGTCCCTGTCCTGCTGGATCCTCACACAGCTGCAGGTACACATATCAGTGTAACTTTGAGTAGGCCTCAGAAGGTCAAGTCAATGTGGATCTACCATCTAAAGTGAATGCACATTTGTTTCTTTATTTCAACATACTTTTTAAAACAAATACACCTTACAGTGAAACTTAATGCTTACTGCACTCACTGAAGCTAAGTTTTATTTATTTGTGTCTGCTGCAATTATTTTTTATTTCCACAAGGCTGAAACAAACTTTTCTTAGGTGTGAGGATAAATTAAAGTGTATCTCTCATTTTAAATCAAGGGCATTTGTCTGCTTGGCTACAAATACTTTTTTTTCTTATCACATCAGTCACAATTTACCCACCTTGTGGGCTATGCCTATGACTTTTTAATTAGAAGTCTTACTGCACTTTTACATTAAAATCCTTACTTGTTAAAAATATGCTTGGCAATAAGGAGCATCATGTCTTCTACACCCAACTTCATCAAGACATTTTATATTTCCAACTACATAAAATTTTAGTGAATTATCTTAAATGAACACATATCTGGATAACTGGTATGTGAGCAAGACCGACTAATCTCAACCTTTCTCAACCTCACTCAGCTGATACACCGAAATCAAAGTTTGACCAGGCTGCATTACACAATGAACCATTACTGTTACCACTGACCTTTGTTTTTCACACAACATGGAAAACATTTTACTGTTAACACCATGACAGACAACATTAATATTTAACACTATATAATTTATTTTTCAAAACAAAAAAATCATTACAATCAAATTTCAAGATTTTTGATAACATTTATTTTCATTCACTTCAATTAACTTTGTACATTAACTTTTTAATTCTCTGGCAAATATGGCAAAAAATATTTCTTCAATTCAACCACTAACAAATAATTAATGTAACACCAATTAGCAATCACAGACTTTGATTTTTATCACTGCTGTCAAACTACAATTTAGATAGTTATATATTTTAATCAAACTTTATACATTTTTATATCTTGGGTATAAATACTTAGACTTAGTTCAAATACACTACTTTGGCAGATCACTGACTAAATACATGTGTTACTTTGAATCCTAAAATTCCTCTCACAGCTTTAACCATATCCACATCTCATTGGGGGTGGGAAGGATGGGGACCACAGCAGCAGCTTATGGCAGACAGACCTCAGAGAGAACAAATAATAACATTTTAGAACACAATACTACAACCATGTACACCATCGGCTTAACTAACTTTATACACAGATTTATTACAATCTACTTAACATGTATTTACAAGACCACTGCTGGTAAAAAGTTTGAGAGGGATAGAGAAACACAAAGAGAAGGAGGAAAATACAGGAAAAGAACAACTATAAAAATAATAACAACAACTGCAACTTATTTTTAAACTGTCCAGTTCTAGCAGTTAGGCATACAGAATGAGGAGCCTGTGTGCCTTGTGGTGCCAGAACAGATTTGCTCTCACTTCATGGTCACAAACAAACAATTTGCATCTGAACTGTTGAAAGTGAACTTCATGAAGTTTAAAAAGAACTACACTCAAACATGAACTCAATCATGAACACATATATACATTAAAAACATACAGAAACCAACAGTAAATGTGCAGCAACAAAGACTAACATCTAAAAACACTAACGGCTGTGACACACACGATTATCTAAACTTCCTGCCTACATGATGAACACCATTTGTAAAAAAAAACACTGATTTGCCCTATGACACATGTTTACTTTAATCTACTATCAAGTCATGATTACTATTTAAACATGATAAATACATAACATTCCCACACAATAAATACACATAACTCTAAAATCTCAGCTTGAATAAATATTAATAAATAACTAAATATATAAATAGGATAAATCTACAATTCAAAATCCATGAATGAGCACAATTAAACGCTAAAATGGCAACACGATCTACATTATGTGAGTGGGCAGACTAGGATAAAATACAAAACTACAACCATGGTGGCAGCCAAAATACACACCATGAACAACGCAAAACACTACACGTCAGTTTCCTCTGCAAACTCCACAGATAAACACAACTAACACAACAACACCTACATTTGCACCATGTCACGGCGATGTAGCTGTTTGACTCATCACACAAAGAACTCACACTGCCACTGTGAATTCTTTGTCTGCCTCCTTTGCCAAACCAAACACACTAAACCTGATCTGAATCAAACTCTGCATCTAAAAGCTCCTCTAAATCATCGGCATCAACATCAACCTCTAACTGCCCCTGATCATCATTCACACTAAAACTACACAGAATTCCTTCATGATCACTGAAGTACGTGGGCATCACTGCACATTCCACATTATACAGTGCTGATTTCACATAAACATGATCAATCAATGTCCCCTTCTCAGTAGTCTCTTGTGTTACATGCTGCTTGAATCCTTTTTGGGCCATGAATTGAGAAATTGATGACGTTTTTAAAATGTTGTCATTAAAATCTCCCATGACGACAATCGTGTCACTGATTGGATTTAACCATTCAAGTAACTTACCCAAATTTTGTTTGAACAATACATTTGGGTAACATGGTGGACGATAAATGACTGCCATCAAGATGTTCCATTTCTGAAACAGGCACACCAAACACTCCAGATTCAAGTCAGGTACTTGTAGAATGTCACAGTCCAAATTGTCAGCACTGTACAGACCAACACCACCATGTTCTAAGTTCTGTAGTTCTAACAATTTGGGGTTACTGCTGCTGTAACACAACTCTCGAGGACAATTGTAGAAAGAGTAACCATCAATTTGAACATTGTTTAATGAGGACTGTGCAGTGAGCCACGTTTCTGTGACAGCAATACAGTTAGGCTGTAGATGCTGTGTACAGGACACCAAATCCGCTACGTGACGACTGAGACTTTGAACGTTCATTAAATACACAGAGAAACTCTGTGTTTGTAATGGACGCTGATCAACCAAAAAGGATGGCATGCTCTCAACTGCCTCCTTAATGGAGTCCTTGCAATAAATAGCCTTCACGTTGAAATCCCTGATAATCAGTTTTGACAAAGTCCTCACACGACTAAGAGCCACATACGCCTGCCCAGGTGCAAAGACCTTCTTCAGCGACACAACAGCTTCATCCACAGTTAAGCCTTGGACTTTGTGTACAGTGCACGCCCAGGCTAGCCTCAGAGGAAACTGACGTCGGACTCCACCATGTTTAGTGGCCTTCTCTTCCTCTGGATCAATAGCAGTAGAAAACTTGATTCTACAATTGCATGTGCACGCGTTTTCCTCCTCTGTGAGCCAATTCCACCATCATCAAATTTTACATAAACTGTATGTGGAAAAGCCTCATCCTTCCTAAACTCAATATGAGTCACTGTGCCACATGCGCCATTGACCAGACCATCTGCAACATCCACATTCTTACACAACATCACACGTGCACCTCTAGCCAAACACAACTTTCAGGTAAATTGGTGTCTGATGCAACAGTGTGATGTCCCACCATTCGCTCCAATTTGCCTGCTTTCCTGTTATGCGAGAAGTCTTGAGCTTCAATGGTGACATAATCAGGACACATGGCAAAGAGCTGCTGCAGATTGTGCTCACTTACTTGCCTATTTGTTGGGAAAATGTGCAAGGCTGAGCTTACTTCATCAGTGTCACGTGCCTTTAGTATTTGCACGTCACTCACCAACATGGGGGTGTCCTTGGTATGTGTTCTTAATCTGTTGAGCAACTCTGCAAAAACTCTATCCTTTTGCCTGACTATTGTGGTCAGCTCAACAACACTGAAGTGGCACCACAGATCCACACCAATCTGACTGCTATACAGAGGCTTCCCTTTAACAGGAGGCAACTGATAGAAGTCTCCAACAGCTATCACACTAACATTACCAAAAGGGGAAAAGTCTCCTGTCTGCTTTATCTGTCTCAACCTACCATGAACATAAGCCAGCAGAGTGTGATCAACCATACTGATTTCATCAATGATCAGAATTTGGACGTGACTAAATTTGGCTCTCAGAGAGTTTAATTTATCTTCACCAAGAGGGATGTACGGTAACCCTGAGTGTGTGCCAATACTCAGGGTGTGATGAATTGTTGCTGCATTTAAATTGTATGCAGCAATTCCTGTAGGAGCAGTTAACATAACACAGATATCGTCTGGTTGATCACACAGTGTTGACAGCAGCCTCCCTGCCTCATACTGAATAGCTCTAATCAAATGACTTTTCCCCGTTCCAGCACCACCTGTCACAAACACATGCAAAGGCTTTGGGTTTTTACCCATCACCTTTTCCAAACACCACTGTCTGACCTTGAAAAAAACAGCCATCTGTGTCTCATTCAGAGATCTAACTAGAGCTAAACCATCACTTCGAGACAACACATTCCTGTTTCTCTCCAAATGCGCTACCTGTCTGCCACCAACAACCAAATCAGGAACATTTTCCATTGACTCCACAAGCTGCTCCTCTGCTATCTCCTCTCCCTGTTGCTGCCTTCTCTCCTCCAAGCACTCAAGGCGTTCCACTTCCTGTTCAGGACACAGCTCACCCCAAGCATCTTCATTAACATCACTACTCTCTGCGGCCCTCTCCTGAGCTCTCTCTAACTCTGGACAATCCACCTCAAACTTTTTCCTGTTCTCATCAACTACAGTCTCAACAAATTGCACCGAGCCATCACTGAACACCACCATGCCATCGTTATAGAACTGCTCAAACAGCTCATAGCCTTCAGGTTTGAGGTCTGAGTCAGCTCTATAAGGAAGGAACATCTGCAACAAAGTTTGGAAATGAGCCTCTGACTGTTTCTCCAGTTTGAAACGCATGTAGCGAACAACTGCAAACTCAGTACGCGTTCTCCTCAGAATGAATCCCATTTCATTCTGCAGTTCAATTCTGCCAGCTGGCTTTTCACCTTTGGAGAGAACGCGATACTCTGATGCAAATGTCGCTATGCACATGTCCTCAAACACGTCACCAACAGGCCTGTTCTTATACCTATCAACAATGCTCCTCATCCACATGTCATCCGACCTAAGATCATGTGTTGAAGACTTCCGATTCAAGACGCTGAGGGGCAAACTCATCTTCACTATGTTGTTCCCTGTCGGCACAAACACAACCTTCCTGGAACACTCTTTCAGGTGCATGGACGTTAGCCTATACACTGCCTCCTGGGCACAAACTTCCCTATTGTGTAAATATACACTACCAAGGCTTTTCAAGGCTTCCTTTGCAGAAAGATTTCCTTTTTGTGCTTCTTTTTGGGCACTTGTCAATAAGAGGCCAATTTCTCTTTCTGCTTTTGTAATGTACGAAATGATGTAAACTATCACAGCGTAGGCGTCAGTGACAAAGCTAATGTCCATGTTAGCATTCCAACACTTCAACAACTGCCTGCTGTACTGATTTACCCAAATATCATTCACCCCTCTCCTGTAAACAACACTGGTCTTCCTCATGATTCTCCTATAGGCTGCCTCAAAGATTGCCTGATTAATTCCAAGACTGCCAAAGAACTCATCTACACTACCATACTGCACATTATTCTCCACAGACTTCTCCACAGCTTTCTTAACAGCTGAGAGAATGCCCTGTGCTGTCTCTCTCGGTAACAGATTGTCGGAGCACTTACAGACCTTGTTTTCTGAAGGACGCTTGTTTCCTGTCTCCTGTGCCTTGCTTTTCAAAGCACTTGCATTCTACAAGTTGACAAATAAATGTCCGTGAAGAGCAGGTTTGGGGAAATTGAACCGACCATTTAGTCTTGTTTTTGCGACATGATTTGTGTGACTTTTGGAATGAGCTTGAACCGATGACACAATGTCCAATAATGTGTCATCGTCCGAGGGTAACTCGCATGTAACGTACTTATCAATGAATTTGACCACCTCCTCATCAGTGTTCTTGCCAATTTGTGGAGCACCCTCAATCCAAAATAAACAGTGCACATGCGGAGAGCCCACGCTGTGGAATTCAATTCTGTGGAAGGTATCCACTATTTTCCAATGGGTTTCTGCAGGAGACATGAGCACTTCTTTCAGAAAACAATGCCATCTGAAGTCAAACATCCGCGCAGCTGTGACCGGATTACGACGCAACAACTCACACCTGTCTGCCCACTCCAACTGCTCCACCGTCTGTGTTCTGCCTTCCTGTTTCAGGATGCTGGTCAGGAGATTCTGCCAGCGCAGATCTGCAGACGAAAACGAACAAAACCACGTCGGAATCCCTAACTGACGCACACAAGCCAAAACATCCTTCTGCACTGACTGCCAAAACGCTGGAGTTCCTCTGATCGGTCTCAGAAACTTAAAACCATCATCAAACTGCAACAACCGCCTCAGAGACTCCTCGTCCTTAACATTTGTTGTGTAATCCTCTGAGTCTTCTGACCGCCTTTACCTTTACGCAAAGCCACCGAAACATTTGACACCACCTGATCCATCTCCGACATGTACTGAGCAAAGAATATATACTCTACATTACGCGCAAAACGACCGTCTGCGTGCATAATCCTATTATTAAAATAACGTGACAGTGTAATACGGTCAGACCTTCCATCATGGAAGGTCTTACCACCCAGAGGAAACAACACAGGGAAACATTTAGCCTCATTTGTGCGGTCAGAAAGCATCCTAACTGGACTATTCCCCTCTGCAGGCGCAACATTCACAATATCGTCAAAATACTGATCTAATGCTTCCTGACCAATATCAACAGGCATAAGACACGTGTCCTGAAACATGCAGTGCTGCTGTCTGTCATGTAGCAATTCATCTTGTATTATGTCTAAAGATTCCTCTACAACAACATCTTGGGAGGACCCCACCATTCTGAGACTCTCACCTCACATCTTATCAACTTCTTCACACCACAGCACCAACCTCACCCTGTTCAATAACTTGCTGTACCACAGCACTAACCTCATCCTGTCCAACATCCTGCTCTACCACAGCTTCATCCTCACTAGACTCTGCCTCTTCCTTTTCTTCATCTTCTAACCTACAAAACTCATTAACCCAATCCTCATTAAAGTCTATATCAACATAAAGGGCATTTGTCCTCTTTAAATACTCTAGCGCCTGTCTTACACGTAAAGTATCGACAAACTGATACTCATAATGCCCTTTATATGTCAGTTTACGCTTCAACTTCACCTGTACCAACGACCCCTCCATACTGGACCGGGGCAACACACGAGTCGACTGAACAATGTCGGCTGGAACACATGTCACCTGGTCCATGTACTCCATTCTGCCCACCCTTTGGCAGTGCCAACATTTTCATAAACGGGATATGTAACGCTATCAAATGCTGCTCTAAGCTGTTCAAACATCCCAGTTCAGGTGGAATGGGATCCAGCTCCAGGTTATTGACCCAGCACTCAGCTGGCATCTCACCTTTACTAATCTTAGCATGACACGTGTGACAAATCCAAAGCTGACCTCTAGATACTGACAACTGACAGGGAACAACACATTCATCACTACAACGATGCAGATAATGGTCACTAATGCACCTCTGTGCAAGACCAGCTGTTACTACAGTTCTGCTATAAGCTTCCCTCTCACAACTAACAACCTGATATTTAAATAACAACCTATGACAAACACAGCAAACAAAATCTGGTCCATCTCTGACCTTTTCTAAAAACTCATTCATGACAAAATCAAAATCTTTTGACTGCTCTACCTTCTGTTCCCTGCTGAGCCTCACACGATCAATAACTCTCTGCTTATGCTCTACACTATCATACTTTCTTTTGCTTCCTTTTCTACTCCTCTCTTTCACTTTCTCCCTATGCTGGACACTTCCTCTATATTTTACCATACTTCTGGCTTTTTTTTCCTCCCTGTGCTTGATGTTTTCTTTATATTTCTTATCACTTATCCCTTTAACACTCTCCCTGTGCTCAGTGCTATCTCTGTATTTACCTACACTCATCGCTTTAACCCTCTCCCTGTGCTCAGTGCTATCTCTATATTTACCTACACTCATCATTTTAACCCTTTCCCTGTGCTCAGTGCTATCTCTATATTTACCTACACTCATCATTTTAACCCTCTCTCTATGCTCTTTGCTATCTCTATATTTACCTACACTCATCGCTTTAACCCTCTCTCTGTGTGAGATTTTTTGCCTATACTTTTCTACACTCTTTAACTTTTGCATTTCCCTAAACATCACATTTTCCTCATATATCTCTCTAAACCTCAACCGACGTCTCTCCATTAGCAACTTATTTATTTTCTTTTGTGTCCATTCCTTACGACTAACATACTTTGATGTTACAGACCGCCGACCTGACTCTACTTTCCTAGCACCCTCTGCAACCTCTGTATCTACACCTTTATCTGAAACTTCAATGTTATCATTATATCTAACTGCTATTTCCTCACCATCTACAACCACAACATCAGAACATTTAGCCCTAAAGCTGTAACCTGGCACTTCACTCACTTTACAATAACCATAACAGGTCTGCAGTCCAGGCTCATAAACACAAACAACATTCTCAAAATGTGTCCCTAAGATATTCTCTAGATAAATACACTCTGCAGACAAACACTTACTGCTACAGCTGTACTTCAGCCAACGACCATCATAAAACGTACACGCACTAACGCCGAACAAATCTGCTGTAACCTGAATTTCCACCTCTGTGGCCCAAGTGTTCACATTTCTCATCCTGGACTGCTGAATGTACTCTAATACAGAGGAGTACTCACTCCTAATGATGCTGCGATACCTATCTGCATTCCTCTCTAGCTCTTTACAAACAGCAAGCCTGATCTTACGATGGTGCTTCTGTGAACCACTCACAGCCTGAGAGATGGCTCTGAAGAAGCAGTTACCATCGGCCACGATCCTCTCATTTCTACAAGGAACACCTAACAATCCAACACGCGTGGACACCGATCCACCGACCTTCACAAACTCGACATTAAAGCTACTGCACAAAGCCTTACAAACATCTACACTGAGAGGATGGAAGACCAGCTCTGCATTTCTAACAGCATTAACAAACTCTACATCTGAATTCACCTCACTAACATCGAATCGCTTTGACGTCTTCGACATACGAGTGCCAGAAGAAATGCTACGCTTATCTACGGCTGAGCCACTGCTCACATCACTGGCAAAAGACTGCATGGAAACGCCTGACAGTGCTGGACTCACATCTACACTAACACAATCCTCAGGCACACAACTGCCTGCAGAAACCACATTACTAGTCCTGCCCTCATTGACAACACTGGACTCTGGTGCTGGAGCAGTAATCACCTCAGTGATGCTACTCTCCACAGAAACATCAGACAGCACTGGACTCGCATCTACATTGAGAGGAGGAGAGTACTCTCCATTTCTAACGGCTTTAACAATCACTGCATCGGAATTTGCCTTTCTAACCTTTGATTTCTTCGACTTACAAGTTCCAGAGATGCCTGACAGAGCTGGACTGTCTGAACAAACCTCTACACTAAGAGGAGGGAAGTCCTCGTCATAACTAAAAGCATTTACAACCTCTACATCTGAACTTTCCCTTCGAATACCAAATTGCTTTGATTTCTTCCACATACAAGTGCCAGAACAAATGCTACGCTTCTTGCCATCACTAACACTCGGTCCTGCCTCTGAGCCACTGCTCACCACACTGGCATAAGACCGCACAGAAATGCCTGACAGTGCTGGACTGGCATCTAAACTACCACAATGCTCAGGAACAACACTAGACTCTGGCGCTGGAGCAGTAGTCACCTCTGTGACACTACCCTCCACAGAAACACCAGGCAGCACTGGACCTGCACCCACACCGACAGTGATGCCACACAGTTCAAAGAGCCTCTCCCCTGAACTGAGACTGTCGGCCAAACGACAGATGTAGTGGTGCAGGTCATCCAGGCACGCAAAATGCAAAACCACGCTTGTACCGTTAAAGTGTAACAAGCCAATGTTACTCCGTGAGTGACTGTCGACCACAGCAAACCGTCCATCCTCACAGATGATGGCAGAAGTGTTTCCACACATTGTCAGAAGACATGTGCTGTACTGACTAAAGATCCTATCCAGTCCATTACACAAACTGATGAACACACCGCTGTCGATGTGTTCACCCTCAGTCACGCATACATCCCCTAACACGGTGTCACCAAAACCAAACCTAACAACCTCATCACCAACCACCAACTGCTGTGGCAAATCTGGCACAGACAGCAGATTTGTCACATGGTTAAACACACCCAGGTCACGCAAACTGGTGTACAACTCATCCCCTAACACCAACACGCGATCAAGCTCACACCTCTCCCAGGAAAAAACACTGCTCAGCGTGTGTTTGGCTAAGCTCACCAAAGCTATAGCCATACACTGCACTCCTCCATAAACAAAGCGCTTGCTCCCCTGGTGAAACGACCCGCGGACAACCTTCGCTAGCCTAACACCTCTGCTACCCTCAACCTTTGCTGCTACATCATTACTGTCAGAATCTAAACGAACATCAGCAACACAAACATCAGAAAAAAAATCATCCTTATCTTTGATGATCTTCTTTGGCCTCTGGGTTCCCTCGGGCACGGCAGGGCACGTTGCAGCGACCTCCTCCACGACGACCTCCAGGACCACGGACTCCTGCGCTGTCTCCTCGACGACCTCCGGGACCACGGACTCCTGGGCTGCTGCCTCCGCCTGACACAAATCAAAACTCAAGTTTAACTGCATAACAAACCAGGAGAAGAAATGCAGTTGTCACCATAAGTCACATATTGTGTTAAACAAAGACAGACCTGCTGCTGGACTGGACTGGGCCTGGAGGCAGACTCCGTCACCTGGGCAGGTGAAGGTGTTGCCACCACCTACAAAGAACAGGAAAAGATCAAATAAATCATTAAAACAATGCAACTCTTATCAAAACATGTACGACACCACATCAGTCGCTCTCCAAGAAAACAACAAAAAGAAAAAACACACCTGCCGCTTTCCTCCTCTGCGCTTCGTGGCAACACCTCGGGGCCGACACTTCCCAGGGGAAGCCTACAGGAAGAAAAACAAACCTTTGTAACAGCTGTCTACCACTTGTGTTATCAACTATTCAGACATGTGACTTGTGAGCACTTTACCTGACCAGCTGGTGGCTCAGCGGTGTAGCCAGAGCCAGAAGAAGGACTGACCTTCTCCATAGCATCCAACATGTCACCGCTGAACCACACAGGGTTGGGCGGGATGACAGACCGAACCACAGCGGGTGTTCCAGCCTTCAAAACAAAAAACAAACATCATTGTGTTAATAAAAGTTTCCATGCAGGCTTTTCACAAACTTCTAGACAATCACTCAGAAAAACACATTACCTTGCCCTCCCTCCCAACCACAGTCCACTCCCAGGGGTCGCTGTGACGTGGCACGGGGACGTGTCCCGTCACAACTAGCCTGGGAGACACCGTGGCACGCGGCGATGTCCGGGGGGACACCGTGGGCGTGGGTGGACGAGGTGCCAGCTGCTGCAGGGCAGCGTCCCACAGCAGCTGCACCAGGACAGGAGTCCCATCGGTGTCGCTGAGGTGCACCTGAAAAACAGTAAAACACAGCAGACATTTCACTGCATTAGTGTATCTGAAACTACAGAAAACTCCAACTCCAACTGTCATGACAACAAAGAATGATGTACTTACGCCGTCGGGACACCACAGCTCCAACCGATGGAGAGGGAGGTGCTCTGCCACAGACACGTAAGGGAGACCTGACACAAATGTCACAAACAACAACAAAAAAAAAAAACTTTAAATACTCTAAGTCCTATAAAACATTGGAGTTAAATTACACATGCACATGCATTTACATGTAAATGATCATAAATGCATAATGTCACATTTTTAAAAAAACAAATTATTCTCAAATATGACTGTGCAGATAAGCTCGACTTAAACATACCCATGCGTGCTGCGACACGATGGTACTCCTGACGCAGCGCCAGCTGCAGGCCCGGCTCGATGTTCAGGCGTGGAGGGAAGTCCAGCACGAACACCTTACAGAAAAACTTTTTGTCATCAGACCACATTCATGTCTCCAAA
Source organism: Cetoscarus ocellatus (assembly GCA_037902135.1). NCBI lineage: Eukaryota > Metazoa > Chordata > Actinopteri > Labriformes > Labridae > Cetoscarus > Cetoscarus ocellatus. The sequence goes on from JBAMNC010002241.1 coordinate 14,138, forward strand.
ATAAGTGCATGACAAAACAACAGCTGCTCACAATAGCTTAACAATAACAACAACAATAGCAATTAGCAACAACAATAACTTGAAACATGAAGACACACCTTGGGCCAGCGACTGCAGATCGAGGTCAGGAGAGCACCGAAGTCCAACGCTGCCTCACCAACTGTCCGGCTAGCTGTGAGGTTGTTGCTCGGGGCAACCACGCAGACGGCGTCCGGGGTCCACTGGAGATCTGCATGCATGGCCTCTGTCCTCAGCTCGGCGGCCGACGCACCTGGAATAGAGAGAAAAGAGAAGGACACAGAACCTACCGGCATGGGCACAAAGTCGTCCACAATGGCCCGGAGGTGGGAGTCTCCAACGACGAACACCATCTGCAACAACAGAGACATTGCTTTACAACAGAGAAAGCAAACGTGACACCTTACTAGCTGCAGTTTCTCTATGAATAAGAAAACCTAATACCTTCTGGTCCGGTCGATGCGCTGGAGAGACAAACTTCCTGGTCCGGTGGGTCAGCTCAGAAGTTTGCCATCTCCGCGTACGATGGCGGTACCCCGTACCGCGCCCTGTTTTGTTGAGATTGAAGTCAGACAGAACATCATTAAAGGATATTTGATCTAAACAGTATCAGTGAAACATCTGAAACGAGAGTTTGACACATACGAGGGACGAACTCGGGGACAGGCGCCAGGGCAGTCCAGGGGTGCCCCTCTGCCATCCTCCTCTTCAGAGCCTGGGCTCGTCGGTGTCCCTTCGCACGAGGCATCTAAAAATCAAAAAACATTTGTTAGTCAAAGCTCACAGAGAAAGCATAACAACTGGAGTGAATCTGTGCCAATCATACTCACAAGCATTCACATGGCAACGTTTGAAATAACATTGAAATATAGAATTTTTTTAACTCACCTTGGTCGAGGAAGAGTGTTTGTGTGTGTGTGTGTGTGTGTGTGTCTGTTTGAGTGTGTGTCTGTTGGAGTGTGGGTGTGTAAAAAGTCAGTTAAAGTGTGTGCAGGTTATTACTTTATGTGTGTTTAAAGTTTGAGTAAATGTATCTGTGTGTAAAAATGTGTGAGTGTTCTGGATGCAGAGCAAACCACTGCAGTCAACAGCCAAAGCAGGAGAGCACCAAATCGCACAGCCACAAGAGTTGGGAATCTGCAAATCAATAAAATCAAAAACCAATATATAGTCTTTCTAAACACCACTGACACAATGATCCATAGCTGTAGCTAGGGCTGGGCCATATGACCTATAACTAAAATCCCCAATCAGTTAAAATGCATGTGGTAATTTTAGAATACAAATTTTGATAATGTAGTTAAAACACAGGGAGGCCTGTAACATGTAAACATCTGATCAATAATTAATCTCATTTAAGAAACAAATGAAAGCCTAAACATGTGTTTGTGCAAAACCTGAAAAGGCCTACCATTTTAAAAACTTTATTTATGAACTTTGTTCATTTTCAGTAATTATGTTATCTCACATTGCAATAACTTATGATTGGAGTAAGTTGAGAGAAAAAAAATCTCCATTTATTATTTTTATACCTTCTGCAGACAATCATTTGAATTACTCGACTTAATACTGTCTGGTCCAAGCTGTAGCTAATCTTTTTCTTACATTTTTGACATAACTTCTAAACAGAATTAATTTAATTAATCTTAACAACATGTTTAACAAACAAACTAGCATTGGCATCACACACTTGCTCTCTTAAAAAGACACATGATGGCTGACAAAACATCTTTCAACAATGATAGAGACACAAATCTGGGTCTATGTCAGGAAGTAAACTTTACCAGCACCAAGAACACAGACACACAGAGAGGGCAACAAAGAGGCAAATTCACACATAAGGCCAAATGTAAAGTTATGTTTGCATATGTTTAGCATGAGAGCACGTAATGCTAAATGACCCAAATCCATCACATAAATGCTTAACAAATTCTTTTGATATACACTTCTCTCTCACAACAGATGACTCTTACAAGATGGCACACAAACATCTTGATCATACCATTGAATAATGTCAATTTTTCTGATCTTAATCTGCATCAGATACTTCATTTAATGCACTGCGAAAAACAAATCAAGCACACGCCTGCACACACACGCACAGAGACCTATAAAAAGACTGGTCTTCACATGAAGTGCTTTAAATTTTTCATCCATAAAAACAAGGAATAATCACCTCACAAACATGACTACCAAAAAAACACTTGTTCTCTCAAAACACAGAACAGAAACAACACCTGAGGTTAACCACACTGCTCTGGACAAAGACACAACAACTCTACATTACAAACTAGGGCTGTAAGATATGGCTTGAAAATAAAATCCCAGCTTTTTTTGTCATAACAATTGATTTACGATTTTAAAGCAACACAGCATTAAAAGTCACAGCATCTGATGTCAGCCACACAGCTCAAGACTCAGAGAAACCAAATGATCTACATAACACACACCCTCACAGACTGGAGCTTAGCTCTGACTTCAGTGTGTGCTCTCAGTGCCCAAACAATAGCTAACATTACATCTCATAAGCTTAGGCCTGCTCATCAGGACACAGACACACAACTGAATCCATAGCAGAAACTAAGCTGAACAACAAATGCAGATAAACCTCAAACACTCTCTCATACAATAAAGTCATTAGTCTAACACGACACAAAGGCTAGTGAGCTAACAGCTAGCGGGCTAACGTGCCTGACACGAAATGAACACAGAACAAAGGCTGAGATCTCCATAACATTAGCATATGTTTAGCATGGAAGCACAAACCACAGTAACTGACTAGAAAGACATCAAATTGTATTCAAAATCCCCCAAAAATGTATCATACTATCTTAAATATATATAATTTATTTATCTTAAAGGCAATCATACTCCTTGGAGTGAAGTGTATGAAACAGTTATCTCAACATGACACAAAAGCTAACAGCTAGCGGGCTAACGTGGCTAACACGAAGTGAACACAGAACAAAGGCTGACATCTCCATAACATTAGCATATGTTTAGCATGGAAGCACAAACCATAGTAACTGACTAGAAGCCATCAAAATATATTCTAAATCCATCAAAAATATATCATACTATCTTAAATATATATATTCTATTTATCTTAAAGGCAACCATACTCCTTGGAGTGAAATTTATCAAACAGTTATCTCAACATGACACAAAAGCTAACCGCTAGCGGGCTAACGTGGCTAAAACGAAGTCAACACAGAACAATAGCTAAGCTCTCCATAACATTAGCATATGTTTGGCATGGAAGCACAAATCATGGTAACTGACTAAAAAGCCATCAAGATATATTCAAATCCCCCAAAAATGTATCATACTATCTTAAATATATATATCTTTTATTTATCTTAAAGCCAATCATACTCCTTGGAGTGAAGTTTATCAAACAGTTATCTTAACATGACACAAAAGCTAAAAGCTAGAGGGCTAACGTGGTTAACACGAAGTCAACACAGAACAATAGCGAAGCTCTCCATAACATTAGCATATGTTTAGCATGGAAGCACAGACCATAGTAACTGACTAGAAAGCCATCAAATTGTATTCAAAATCCCCCAAAAATGTATCATACTATCTTAAATATATATATTTTATTTATCTTAAAGCCAATCATACTCCTTGGAGTGAAGTTTATCAAACAGTTATCTCAACATGACACAAAAGCTAACAGCTAGCAGGCTAACGTGGCTAACATGAAGTCAACACAGAACAATAGCTAAGCTCTCCATAACATTAGCATATGTTTAGCATGGAAGCACAAATCATGGTAACTGACTAAAAAGCCATCAAAATATATTCAAAACACACCAAAAATACATCAAATTACCATTAATATATATATTTTATTTATTATAAAGGCAATCATTGTCACTGGAGTGAAGTTTATCAAACAATTGTCTCAACATGACACAAAAGCTAACAGCTAGCGGGCTAACGTGGCTAACACGAAGCTAACACAAAACAAAGGCTGAGATCTCCGTCACATTAGCATATGTTTAGCATGGAAGCACAAATCATAGTAACTGACTAGAAAGCCATAAAAATATATTCAAAATCCACAAACAACACATCATACTATTATAATATAAAATATATATGTTTTTTAAGGGCAAACATTGTTTAAAGAGTAAAGTTGATCAGAAATACACACTTCACAGAAGCTGTTAGCCAGTTTTAAATCTCACCACAGAGCAGCAAAATCTTACAATTACATGTTAACTTCTTTTGAACTTTATACTAAACCTTGTTTAATCATGATCACCACTTCAGTCTAGCATTTCTTTATCACATGATATGCCAACATTAAGCTAGAAAAAAATGAAAAGAGTCTTACCTCTGAGCCAGTGGGAGCAAAATGGAGGACATTCTCATGCAGACGGGGGCTTTTATAGGCTGCGATGTCAGCCCATCAGGGCGTCCAATCAAATTACACTCCATGCTTCTTTGATGTCTGTCAGTGTGTGAGACATTCGGACGCCACTTTGAACCTTGATTTGCCTGCAATACACAGCCATCTTAGACTGTGAGGATGAGCAACAAAGTGTAATATCTCTAAAACACTAACAGATGGTGAAAACATGTAAATTGAACATTTGTAGGTCCAAGCCTTGTGATTGTTTTAAGCTTTGAATCAAGTCTGTAACTACAAGTATGTTGTGGCAATATCATGTCAAACATAGGGTGGGTTTGCCGAATTCCTCCATTAAAATGAACTGATTCTCCTCTGTCCGTCTGCCATACATGATGAATCCTCAAAGAGCTGCAGGCACACACATCAGCCTGAGACTGAGCAGGTCACAGGAGGTCAAGTGAAACCTTCAAAACTGACTTTGTGTCTGCATTTTCATTAAAAAAATAAAATTATGAATAAAATTAATCAATGTAATTAAATGTAATATTATTTTAATTTACACTGAAATAATTTCAGAAAGTCAAACTTGGAACATACACGATTTGGTAATAAAATATTAGTACAAAAGTTAACCCCGAACATGCCAAAATGGCCTCTCTAGCGCCACCTAAGCACACTAAAACAGCCTCGATGGCCAGATGGAATGTCATACAGTGGTGAAACCAACATCGAAACTAACATTTGTCTCATCAAGACCCACAAATCACGCGCTGACACCCCTGACCTCTCTCAAACAGGAAGCCGGCAATTTGCCTTTCAAAATAAAAGAACTCTCAAAGAAATGGAATGTGTAATACACACTGATTATAAAGCATGAGGCTCCTGACAGAGCTGCAGGCACACACCTCAGTCTAACTTACAGCCGTTCAAAGTAATAAAAAAGGGATGAAACCCTCAAAATGGAGGTCAAACGGGCATGAGGGACCTGCGAGCGAGGACCCGTCCAATGCTGCTTGCAGCTTTAATTAGGGTCCTCGCCCAAAGGGAAAGGACCTCTCTAGCTGAAGCTAGAGAGGTCCTTGCCCGAAGGGCAAGGACCCTATTGTTCCTGTAGCGTTTCTTTCTTCTTATTATTATTACGCCTACGCGCCTTTAAACCTTAATTTGACCCCCTAAACACGCTCAAAAACTCACCAAAATTGGCAGGCCCCTCAGAATCGGCGAAAAATTTCATAAAATGAAAAAATTAACCCCCAACATGCCAAAATGAGCTCTCTAGCGCCACCTAGGCACACTAAAACGGCCCTCACGGCCAGCAGGAATGTCGTAGAGAGATCAAACCAATGCCTAAACGTTCGTCTCATCAAGACCCAAAAATCACGCGCTGACACCCTTGACCTATCTCAAACAGGAAGCTGGCAATTTGCCCTTCAAAATAAAATTACGAGGGAAATATATGCCAGAGGAAAAAATTATCTCCTCCGAGGCCATAAATGGTATCAGCTTCAAACCCGGACAGATGACAGAAGAGGTATTGATGATCAAAAGTTATGTAGGAATTCTTATTATCTCAAACGGTTTCCGAATGACAAGCCCTCAAAGTTGGTGAACCCCAAAGAAGCCCTCCCAGCTCCTCCCATTGAAATGAATGGGGAATGAAAACACACCTCCGGACAAACTGTGGAAGTTAAGCCTCTACAGATAAAAGAGAAAGTCCGACAGCTTTGAAAAATACACGGATGGAATCCTGAGAAAATTTCCAGTTCACGCATATAACTTGTAGAGAGATTTGGTCAAAATTGTGGCAATAGTGAGGACCTGTTTCACAGATTTGGTGTCCATGCTGCTTGGCTGCAGTTTGAATCTGGATGAGTCAGCAGATCATGTCATTCACTCACTGATTGACAGCAGCTGGTCATGTGACTCACTGAATGGAATGTGTAATACACACCCATTATAAAGACTGAGGCTTCTGACAGAGCTGCAGCTACACACCTCAGTCTAACTTAGACCAGGTCAACGGATCAAAAAAGTATAAAACCTTAAAGATGGAGGTCAAACGGGCATGAGGGACCTGCGAGCGAGGACCCGTCCAATGCTGCTTGTTATTATTATTACGCTGACCAGACGCGAAAGCCTTAATTTGACCCCCTAAACATGCTCAAAAACTCACCAAAATTGGCACGCACCTCAGAATCGGCGAAAAATTTGATAAAATGAAAAAATTAACCCCCAACATGCAAAAATCAGCTCTCTAGCGCCACCTAGGCACACTAAAATGGCCCTCACGGCCAGCAGGAATGTCGTAGAGAGATCAAACCAGTGCCTAAACGTTCGTCTCATCAAGCCCCACAAATCACGCGCTGACACCCCTGACCCATCTCAAACAGGAAGCCGGCAATTTGGATTTCAAAATAAGAGCTCACCGGATCATCCCCACTTCTCACTGTGATTTCACACCCTTAACAGGCTCATAGCCATGCCAAAACTGACACACACGCCCCATGGTGTATAAAATTTCAGAAAACGAAAAAATAAACACAAAAAATGCCAAAATGTGCTCTTTAGCGCCACCAAGGTGCAAAATGGAGCACAAAAACGGTTGCCACGGCAACAAGGAATGTCGTAGAGAGGTCAAACCAATGTCAAAACGTTCCGCTCATCGAGACGCAAAAATCACGCGCTGACACCCCTGACCTATCACAAACAGGAAACCGGCAATTTGCCTTTCAAAGTAAAATTACTACTCTCCAGAAAAAAATGATCTCCTCCGAGGCCGTAAATGGTATCGGCTTGAAACCAGCAGAGGTGACAGAGGAGGCATTGATGATCAAAAGTTGTGTAGGATTTTGTTGTTTCTCAAACGGTTTCCGAATGACAAGCCCTCAAAGTTGGTGAACCTCAAAGAAGCCCTCCCAGCTCCTCCCATTCAAATGAATGGGGAATGAAAATACAGATCAGGACAACCTGTGGAAGATAAGCCTCTACAGAAAGAAGTAAAACTCCTACAGCTTTGAAAATTACATGGATGGATTCCTGACAAAATTTCCAGTTCACATATGTAATTTTTAGAGACATTTGATCAAAATTGTGGCAATAGTGAGGACTTGTTTCAACAGATGTGGTAATTCTGCTGCTTAGCTGCAGTTTGAATCTGGATGAGGCAGCAGATGATGTCATTCACTCACGGATTGGCAGCAGCTGGTCATGTGACTCACTGAATGGAATGTGTAATACACACCCATTATAAAGACTGAGGCCACTGACAGAGCTGCAGCTACACACCTCAGTCTAACTTAAAGCAGGTCAAAGGGTCAAAATGGGATGAAACCCTGAAACTGGAGGTCAAACGGGCATGAGGGACCTGCGAGGAGCGAGGACCCGTCCAATGCTGCTTGCAGCTTTAATTAGGGTCCTCGCCCACAGGGAAAGGACCTCTCTAGCTGAAGCTAGAGAGGTCCTTGCCCGAAGGGCAAGGACCCTATTGTTTCTGTATCGTTTCTTTCTTCTTATTATTATTATTATTCAGTCCGGTCATTGAAGCCTAATTTGACACCCTGAACATGCTCAAAAACTCACCAAAATTGGCACACCCCTCAGAATCGGCAAAAAATTTGATAAAATGAAAAAATTAACCCCCAACATGCCAAAATGAGCTCTCTAGCGCCACCTGGGCAGACTAAAACGGCCCTAACAGCCAGTAGGAATGTCGTAGACAGCTCAAACCAACGCCCAAACGATCATCTCATCGAGACCCACAAATCACGCGCTGACACCCCTGACCTATCTCAAACAGGAAGCCGGCAATTTGGTTTTCAAAATAAGAGCTCACCGGATCATCCCCACTTTGCACCGTGATTTCACACCCTTAACAGGCTCATAGCCATGCCAAAACTGACACACACATCCCATGGTGTATAAAATTTCTGAAAACGAAAAAATAAACACAAAACATTCCAAAATGTGCTCTCTAGCGCCACCTAGGTACAAAACGGCGCACAAAAACGGTTGCCATGGCAACAAGGAATGTCGTAGAGAGGTCAAACCAACGTCAAAACGTTCGTCTCATTGAGACTCAACAATCACGCGCTGACACCCATGACTTATCTCAAACAGGAAACCGGCAATTTGCCTTTCAAAGTAAAATTACTACTCTCCAGAAAAAAATTATCTCCTCCGAGGCCGTAAATGGTATCGGCTTGAAACCCGGAGAGATGACAGAGGAGGCAGTGATGATCAAAAGTTATGTAGGATTTTGTTGTTTCTCAAACGGTTTCTGAATGACAAGCCCCCAAAGTTGGTGAACCTCAAAGAAGCCCTCCCAGCTCCTCCCATTGAAATGAATGGGGAATGAAAACACAGCTCTGGACAAACTGTGGAAGTTAAGCCTCTACAGAAAAAACAAAAAGTCCTACAGCTTTGAAAATTACACGGATGGATTCCTGACAAAATTTCCAGTTCACACATATAACTTGTAGATAGATTTGGTCAAAATTGTGGCAGTGGTGAGGAAATGTTTCTAGAGATTTGGTTGCTGTGCTGCATAGCTGCAGTTTGAATGTAATGAGGCAGCAGATGATGTCATTCACTCACTGATTGGCAGCAGCTGGTCATGTGACTCACTGAAGGGGGGGGGAAATGGAATGTGTAACACACAGCCATTATAAAGGCTGAGGAGGAGCAAGAAACACATCACTTCACCTGTAATATCTCTAAAACATGAACAGATAACAAACAGGTAAAACTAAGATCTGGAAGTAAATGTCCTCCCGAAGGGAGGACCAACCTTAAGGAGCAGAAAAAAAAAAAAATTGTCAACATTTGAGCAGGTCAAAGGATCAAAAAGGGATGAAACCCTCAAAATGGAGGTCAAACGGGCATGAGGGACCTGCGAGCGAGGACCCGTCCAATGCTGCTTGCAGCTTTAATTAGGGTCCTCGCCCAAAGGGAAAGGACCTCTCTAGCTGAAGCTAGAGAGGTCCTTGCCCGAAGGGCAAGGACCCTATTGTTTTTGGTCCGTTTCTTTCTTCTTCTTATTATTATTCCACCAGGTCTTTAAACCTTAATTTGACCCCCTGAACACGCTCAAAAACTCACCAAAATTAGCACGCCCCTCAGAATCGGCGAAAAATTTGATAAAATCAAAAAATTAACCCCCAACATGCAAAAATCAGCTCTCTAGCGCCACCTGGGCGCACTAAAACTGCCCTCACGGCCAGCAGGAATATCGCAGAGAGATCAAACCAACGCCCAAACGATCGTCTAATCAAGACCCACAAATCACGCGCTGACACCCCTGACCTATCTCAAACAGGAAGCCGTCAATTTGGATTTCAAAATAAGAGCTCACCGGATCATCCCCACTTCACACAGTGATTTCACACCCTTAACAGGCTCATAGCCATGCCAAAACTGACACACACATCCCATGGTGTATAAAATTTCTGAAAACGAAAAAATAAACACAAAACATTCCAAAATGTGCTCTCTAGCGCCACCTAGGTACAAAACGGCGCACAAAAACGGTTGCCACGGCAACAAGGAATGTCGTAGAGAGGTCAAACCAATGTCAAAACGTTCCGCTCATCGAGACGCAAAAATCACGCGCTGACACCCCTGACCTATCACAAACAGGAAACCGGCAATTTGCCTTTCAAAGTAAAATTACTACTCTCCAGAAAAAAATTATCTCCTCCGAGGCCGTAAATGGTATCGGCTTGAAACCCGGAGAGGTGATAGAGGAGGCATTGATGATCAAAAGTTGTGTAGGATTTTGTTGTTTCTCAAACGGTTTCCGAATGACAAGCCCTCAAAGTTGGTGAACCTCAAAGAAGCCCTCCCAGCTCCTCCTATTCAAATGAATGGGGAATGAAAACACAGCTCTGGACAAACTGTGGAAGTTAAGCCTCTACAGAAAAAACAGAAAGTCCTACAGCTATGAAAACTACACGGATGGATTCCTGACAAAATTTCCAGTTCACACATATAACTTGTAGAGAGATTTGGTAAAAAATGTGGCATTGGTGAGGAAATGTTTCTAGACTTTTGGTTACTGTGCTGCTTTGCTGCAGTTTGAATCTGGATGAGGCAGCAGCTGGCCATGTGACTCACTGAATGGAGTGTGTAATACACACCCATTATAAAGACTTAGGCTCCTGACAGAGCTGCAGCTACACACCTCAGTCTAACTTTCAGCAGTTGAAAAAGTGATAAAAAGGGATGAAACCCTCAAAATGGAGGTCAAACAGGCATGAGGGACCTGCGAGCGAGGACCCGTCCAATGCTGCTTGCAGCTTTAATTATTATTATTATTATTATTCAGTCCGCGTTTTGAACCTTAATTTGACCCCCTAAACACGCTCAAAAACTCACCAAAATCGGCACACACCTCAGAATCGGCGAAAAATTTCATAAAATCAAAAAATTAATCCCCAACACACCAAAATGAGCTCTCTAGCGCCACCTGGGCAGACTAAAACGGCCCTAACAGCCAGTAGGAATGTCGTAGACAGCTCAAACCAACGCCCAAACGATCGTCTAATCAAGACCCACAAATCACGCGCTGACACCCCTGACCTATCTCAAACAGGAAGCCGGCAATTTGGATTTCAAAATAAGAGCTCACCGGATCATCCCCACTTTGCACCGTCATTTCACACCCTTAACAGGCTCATAGCCATGCCAAAACTGACACACACGCCCCATGGTGTACAAAATTTCAGAAAACGAAAAAATTAACCCAAAAAATGCCAAAATCAGCTCTCTAGCGCCACCAAGGTGCAAAATGGAGCATAAAAATGGTGGCCACGGCAACAAGGAATGTCGTAGAGAGATCAAACCAACGCCTACATGTTCGTCTCATCAAGACCCAAAAATCACGCGCTGACACCCCTGACCTATCGCAAACAGGAAGTTGGCAATTTGCCTTTCAAAGTAAAATTACAACTCTCCAGAAAAAAATTATCTCCTCAAGGCCGTAAATGGTATCGGCTTCAAACCCGGAGAGATGACAGAGGAGGCATTGATGATCAAAAGTTATGTAGGATTTTGTTGTTTCTCAAACGGTTTCCGAATGACAAGCCCTCAAAGTTGGTGAACCTTAAACAAGCCCTCCCAGCTCCCCCCATTCAAATGAATGGGGAGTGAAAATACAGCTCTGGACAACCTGTGGAAGATCAGCCTCTACAGAAAAAACAAAAAGTCCTACAGCTTTGAAAATTACACGGATGGATTCCTGACAAAATTTCCAGTTCACACATATAACTTATAGAGAGATTTGGTCCAAACTGTGGCAATGGTGAGGAAATGTTTCTAGAGTTTTGGTGTCTGTGCTGCTGAGCTGCAGTTTGAATCTGGAGAGGGGAGCAGATGATGTCATTCACTCACTGATTGGCAGCAGCTGGTCATGTGACTCACTGAAGGGGGGAAAATGGAATGTGTAACACACAAACATTATAAAGACTGAGGAGGAGAAAGAAATACTTCACTTCAACTGTAATATCTCTAAAACACAAACAGATACCAAACAGGTAAAACTAAGATCTGGAAGAAAATGTCCTCCCGAAGGGAGGACCAACCTTGGGGAGCAAAAAAAAGAAACCTTTGTCAACCTTTGAGCAGGTCAGCGGGTCAAAAAGGAATGAAACCCTCAAAATGGAGGTCAAATGGGCATGAGGGACCTGCGAGCGAGGACCCGTCCAATGCTGCTTGCAGCTTTAATTAGGGTCCTCGCCCAAAGGGAAAGGACCTCTCTAGCTGAAGCTAGAGAGGTCCTTGCCCGAAGGGCAAGGACCCTATTGTATTTGTATCGTTTCTTTCTTCTTCTTCTTCTTATTAGGGTCCTCGCCCAAAGGGAGAGGACCTCTCTAGCTGAAGCTAGAGAGGTCCTTGCCCGAAGGGCAAGGACCCTATTGTTCCTGTATCGTTTCTTTCTTCTTATTATTATTATTATTATTCAGTCCGGTCATTGAAGCCTAATTTGACACCCTGAACATGCTCAAAAACTCACCAAAATTGGCACGCCCCTCAGAATCGGCAAAAAATTTGATAAAATGAAAAAATTAACCCCCAACATGCCAAAATGAGCTCTCTAGCGCCACCTGGGCAGACTAAAACGGCCCTAACAGCCAGTAGGAATGTCGTAGACAGCTCAAACCAACGCCCAAACGATCGTCTAATCAAGACCCACAAATCACGCGCTGACACCCCTGACCTATCTCAAACAGGAAGCCGGCAATTTGGATTTCAAAATAAGAGCTCACCGGATCATCCCCACTTTGCACCGTGATTTCACACCCTTAACAGGCTCATAGCCATGCCAAAACTGACACACACGTCCCATGGTGTATAAAATTTCTGAAAACGAAAAAATAAACCTAAAACATTCCAAAATGTGCTCTCTAGCGCCACCTAGGTACAAAACGGCGCACAAAAACGGTTGCCATGGCAACAAGGAATGTCGTAGAGAGGTCAAACCAACGTCAAAACGTTCGTCTCATTGAGACTCAACAATCACGTGCTGACACCCCTGACTTATCTCAAACAGGAAACCGGCAATTTGCCTTTCAAAGTAAAATTACTACTCTCCAGAAAAAAATTATCTCCTCCGAGGCCGTAAATGGTATCGGCTTGAAACCCGGAGAGATGACAGAGGAGGCAGTGATGATCAAAAGTTATGTAGGATTTTGTTGTTTCTCAAACGGTTTCCGAATGACAAGCCCCCAAAGTTGGTGAACCTCAAAGAAGCCCTCCCAGCTCCTCCCATTGAAATGAATGGGGAATGAAAACACAGCTCTGGACAAACTGTGGAAGTTAAGCCTCTACAGAAAAAACAAAAAGTCCTACAGCTTTGAAAATTACACGGATGGATTCCTGACAAAATTTCCAGTTCACACATATAACTTGTAGATAGATTTGGTCAAAATTGTGGCAGTGGTGAGGAAATGTTTCTAGAGATTTGGTTGCTGTGCTGCATAGCTGCAGTTTGAATGTAATGAGGCAGCAGATGATGTCATTCACTCGCTGATTGGCAGCAGCTGGTCATGTGACTCACTGAAGGGGGGGGGAAATGGAATGTGTAACACACAGCCATTATAAAGGCTGAGGAGGAGCAAGAAACACATCACTTCACCTGTAATATCTCTAAAACATGAACAGATAACAAACAGGTAAAACTAAGATCTGGAAGTAAATGTCCTCCCGAAGGGAGGACCAACCTTAAGGAGCAGAAAATAAAAAAAATTGTCAACATTTGAGCAGGTCAAAGGATCAAAAAGGGATGAAACCCTCAAAATGGAGGTCAAACGGGCATGAGGGACCTGCGAGCGAGGACCCGTCCAATGCTGCTTGCAGCTTTAATTAGGGTCCTCGCCCAAAGGGAAAGGACCTCTCTAGCTGAAGCTAGAGAGGTCCTTGCCCGAAGGGCAAGGACCCTATTGTTTTTGTATCGTTTCTTTCTTCTTATTATTATTATTAACCTTAGGGGGCAAATAAACCTTAATTTGACCCCCTGAACACGCTCAAAAACTCACCAAAATCGGCACACCCCTCAGAATCGGCGAAAAATTTGATAAAATCAAAAAATTAACCCCCAACATGCAAAAATCAGCTCTCTAGCGCCACCTGGGCGCACTAAAACTGCCCTCACGGCCAGCAGGAATATCGCAGAGAGATCAAACCAACGCCCAAACGATCGTCTAATCAAGACCCACAAATCACGTGCTGACACCCCTGACCTATCTCAAACAGGAAGCCGGCAATTTGGATTTCAAAATAAGAGCTCACCGGATCATCCCCACTTTGCACCGTGATTTCACACCCTAAACAGGCTCATAGCCATGCCAAAACTGACACACACGCCCCATGGTGTATAAAATTTCTGAAAACGAAAAAATAAACACAAAACATTCCAAAATGTGCTCTCTAGCGCCACCTAGGTACAAAACGGCGCACAAAAACGGTTGCCATGGCAACAAGGAATGTCGTAGAGAGGTCAAACCAACGTCAAAACGTTCGTCTCATTGAGACTCAACAATCACGCGCTGACACCCCTGACTTATCTCAAACAGGAAACCGGCAATTTGCCTTTCAAAGTAAAATTACTACTCTCCAGAAAAAAATTATCTCCTCCGAGGCCGTAAATGGTATCGGCTTGAAACCGGGAGAGATGACAGAGGAGGCAGTGATGATCAAAAGTTATGTAGGATTTTGTTGTTTCTCAAACGGTTTCTGAATGACAAGCCCCCAAAGTTGGTGAACCTCAAAGAAGCCCTCCCAGCTCCTCCCATTGAAATGAATGGGGAATGAAAACACAGCTCTGGACAAACTGTGGAAGTTAAGCCTCTACAGAAAAAAGAGAAAGTCCGACACCTTTGAAAATTAGACGGATGGATTCCTGACAAAATTTCCAGTTCACACATATAACTTGTAGATAGATTTGGTCAAAATTGTGGCAGTGGTGAGGAAATGTTTCTAGAGATTTGGTTGCTGTGCTGCATAGCTGCAGTTTGAATGTAATGAGGCAGCAGATGATGTCATTCACTCGCTGATTGGCAGCAGCTGGTCATGTGACTCACTGAAGGGGGGGGAAATGGAATGTGTAACACACAGCCATTATAAAG
>JBAMNC010002242.1:0-66521 GCA_037902135.1 Cetoscarus ocellatus
CGGAGGAAGGAGCCTCGTTGCGGCTGACTGGCTAGCCGTGTCTCACAGTTTGTTTGTTAGCTCGGAGTGAGAGAGGTTTTAAAGTTTAAAGCCCAGAATGTTTGACCGTAACCATGGTGATATGACGTGCTGCAATGTACCCACCGGTTCACCGTGCTGGGTGATTCTCTGAATTCGGTGCACTTTGGGTTCTCTGGTTATTGAAAAATATACCACAAAAAAATGTGTTTCTGAAGATTGCATCTGATGAAGGACTATTTGAACCTCTGAGAAATTTTATTTTCCCACCTTTGGCATGAAATCCTAAACATTATTAGAAATTTCTTTGTCACTTAGGTTGTTTTAAATTCAACCCCGTAACAGGACAATTTGATTCCTGTATGAGTATAATTCTAAAATATTTTCAAACTAATTCTTCCAGTGCCAGGGCAATCACCTGTCCCTTGTGTAAAATCACTTATTTCAAGTATAGTTTATTTGATTCTTAATTATAATAATTTGACTGTCAAAAAGAAAATGGCAACTTAGTGTATAAGCGGTCTTCATAAATTGTGAAAATGTACTTTAACATAAACATTAGATTGGGCTTTTGTATATTTTGTACTTGTCCTCTAAACTTTGCATACAGTTCAACAAACATTAATCTAATATTTGTTATTATTAGAAAAAAATGTATGAATAAGTATCAAGTAATAGGATTGAACTCTCTGTAACAGGGTTGAACACACTGTAACAGGGTTGAATGAATGACTAAAATGAAAATTGGAATTGATTTTGATTAATTCATTGAAACAAACATATCATTAGGCATTTAATATTTAACATTGTTTAAAAATAACACATTTAGAATGAAAGGATCTGTCCTATGACAAGAAAAAATTAAGAACTAAACTACTGAATATGCAACACAGTTACACTCTTAACGATAAACATAACTATTAAAATAATTTCATATGTTCTTCACAGACTTTTAATTTAATGTATCTGCCATCTGCAGTATCAGCAGTAAAAAGTATATTGCTTTGTGCTCAAAAATATTGTAATTGAGCATTCACTAAACTCTGAACTAATACATCTGATGAATTAATGTGAATGTGGGCAGCCTCTTTTCTTATCGGATCTATTGGTCCTGCTATTTATTGTTCTTTCATCCTCTAGTCAGACAGTCTATCCCAGATTTCATTCTGAATTTGCATGTGGCGTGATTAACGTCCTGTCACAGGCTGAGGAGGCTCAAGCACATCATTAAATGGGTACCACAGTATATCCTCTTCAAGAGGCCAAAAAAACCTGTTTTTGGTTATTCCAGCATGGTGCATGCATTTGACTTGAACGTCGTTTTTGTCCGTGGCAAGGATTATTCCTGGATACAATGCTTTATCATAAGTAAGCACGTACCACTCCCCTGTCACCTCTGGATCGTCCCAGTTGATTTGTTTCTGCCCTTTTGACACAGTAGCTGGCAACACAGTTGCTGGGACTTTACTGACAAAGCTGAAATGCTTTGTATTCCAGCATTCACATTCAAGCTTTCCATAGGTGGAGCACATGCAGCTGACATCTCGCGATGTTATCTCCCCTCGAGCAACAGTGATGACCTGATGGATCTGCACGGTAGCTGGGACTGGTGGAATTGTGGACGGCATCCTTTGCAGTGCGTGCTCAACAGCCTCATCTTTGATAAAATACAATTTGATCGAAGTGTCCATCTCAGAAAGGACCTTGAAGAGTTCATGAGCATTGTTGATGTCCCGGCCACAGCTGATGAGGTTGTCTGCTGATCTCTTTAAGGCAGCACCAACACCATCTGGTGCTCCTTTGCCGTGACTAGATTCAAAAAAATTCCAGGTCCCTCTCAGTCCTCTCTTGTCAAGCTCTGTACTGAAGAGGAAAAAGTTTCCTTTCTGCCTGTACGGCGTACAGGGTCCATCACTAAAAAAGTGCATGACAGACACCTCGGGGTGTGTGGTCTGCACATAGTCCAGAGCAGGTTTCAAATATTCCCATATGGCAGCTGGACTTTTGTGCTTGGTTGGTGAGATAGAGGTAAAGCAGGTTGGCTCTTGGGTTCCACCAACATAGATGACCCCTGTGTGAAGTGTGGCCTGTTGGTGGGATGATCCAAAGTGTACTGACTGAATTTCAGTGCTGTACTTACAAGAAAAGTTCTCAGAGAAGTCAATGTGAATAAGGCATTCATTATTGGCCATGCGCCTGTGCAGTCCATGGTAGTAGGCATACTGTTGCCTGATGTTGAAGAGATGCCTTTTAAACTTAGTGAGGTGTGTGTGGAATCTCTCTGCAAGCTCCTCTCTACTGCTCTCAATGGTTTGTTTAACTGTTACTTTTGTGACCGAGCTGTCTTCATCATTTGATTTCGTTTTGTCTTCTGTGGCCCACTCCATATAGGTCACCTTCTGTGCACCATCATTTGAGCTTGAGAAGGAAACAATTCTGCTCCTGCAGTCTTCACATTCTCCAAACATACAGGCCTTGCTGCCAATGTCACAGGAGACAAGTTCTGTGAGGCTCTCCAAATTTGAAGTTCCGATATGCTTAAGCTGACAAAGCTTGTCAGCCTGAAAGCCCAGGTTTTCATGTAACCTGCACTGGCATGTGTCACGGTCTGAAAGGGAGGATGGACAACCCAAAAAGGTCGCAGCCGGCAAAATGAGGCATAGGAAATGTGAATGGTGTTGTTTTCTGCTAGAAACTTTCTGTGAAGGTTTCTAATGGTGTCTACAAGGAATTGTTTTTGCATTTTAATCTTCTTCTTTGTTATTGTTTGCTTTTTCCCCATCGTCATCCTACTCACATCATCTCTTGTGAAGAATGTCTTCACCTTGTTCACCAGGGATTTATCAGTGTACCGGTTGTAAGCTCATCTGCTGGAGTTATTGCTCAGGTCTTCATTCTCACACAATGTCCTGCGTTTCTTTGAAAAGCCTAGTGCTTTCTCAGACCACCTCTGCAGCCTGTATTCCTTGACTATCTTCCCGACAACAACCTAAGCAACAATTTTTTTTTTGTTTTTCATTTCTGGCAGACTTGTATTTCCCCCTAATGTCACAAATTGGGGCTTCATTGTGCAGTAAAGTTTTTCTCACATTGCTGTTCACAGTACAATTCCTGAGCAACTGATGGACTTTGGACCTGGAAGAGTCTTTTTTCTTGGTTGCTCGCTGGCGGGGGGGGGGGGGGGGGGGGGTCTGAATTCACGACAAAAAATGGTAAACCTTGGCTCCCTTCCTACAAATGTGCATTTTTTTAGGAGCTACTACTAGAATAATGAAATTAATGATATAAACAGCTGTGTATATAGCAGTGTTTTTTAAACAAGCTATGATAATTAAAACCAAAGACTATTTCTAACTAGGGCTGAACAATATATCGTTATCGTATCGATATCGAGATATGAACATTCAAGATATTTATATCGAAAAGCAATGATATAAACAATATAGATTTCCCCCACGCTAAAACTGCATTTTCCACCTTCTTTTGTATTATGATGTTCTTATTTTTCTGAAAAATGCTTGGTTTTCACTGAACCCGTAGTCGTATCGTATCGTATCGATATCGAGATATCTGGCATGAATATCGAGATATGAAATTTTGTCAATATTGTTCAGCCCTATTTCTAACCACATATTTCCCTCACCGTGATGACCCTGGTCTGGCTTGCACTTCATCTTGAATCTCACTGTCAGGAGTATGTGGAGGGGTTAGAGATGTAGGCCCACTATTTTCAATCTCAGCTTTCCTTTTTTGTCTTTCTTTAGCCTACCCCCACTCCTTTCGCTTACGTCTTTGAGCTCTCTTACTCAGGTCATTAATTGATTTCTTTTTCCCTGATTCTGTATCTCTTTTCCATCGCTCGCGCTCTTTCCTGAGGTATTCTTCCCTTCTCTGCGAATCTGCATTTTTCTCACCCTGTATTCTCTTTGCCTCTCTGCATTTGATTTAGCCATCTGATATCTGAAAATAATGAACATGAAATACCATTTAGAGAAAAAGAGTTGGCTGGCTTCAGAACAGTCCAACATTCAACCCTGTAACAATGATTCAACCCCATAACGGTGATTTTTGTTATGGGGTTGAATGTTACGGGGTTGAAGATTTTAGCTAAAAGTAGCCATAAGTCCACATTAGCTAGGGTATGGAGAAGCATATGACATGAGGAAAAGAGAAATTAATATATTTTTCCAAGACAACTGTTTGCTTCTTGCCAAACAAAAGCAAATATCATTTATGCATGTAACAGTGTTGAAAGGTTGAGCTTGACGATGTCAATCTAATGATAAAAACATTGGAATATAGGTAAGAAAGTATGCTAAAGCTCACCTCTCTTTACAGTGTGAGTGGGAAAAGACTTAAGTGATGTCATTTCCTGGGTGCTGAGAAAGTTGGACTGAACCATTATTTCAAAAAGGGGGAGGTTTGGTATGCTGTTACGGGGTTGAACAAAACTGGGGGACATGATTAAATAGTGCCTTTTTATAAATAATTCATGTTTTCTTGTCATATTTCTTTTATTTAGGTTAAAGTAGAAAGGCAAATTATTGCATTAACAGAAAAAAACTTGTGATTACTGTCTAGTTTTATTTGTTTTACATTCAACCAAAAGAAACTTCAGTCAGTGGGGACATGCTCAATTGGCCGACCTCTACGCCTCAGCAACCCATAGAATTTTTAAAAACATAATTTTCAAAATATTTTTGTGTGTTATAATGCAAAGACATATGGGTATTTCCATTTCTTGTTTTAAAATGCATTTTGTGATTTATTTTTTATGAAAATCTTTGAGGTAAACTTGTGGGACACAAAGTGCACCGAATTCAGAGAATCACCCTGCTGCCTTCAGGGAAGAGAGTGGATTTAAACCCGAATGTAAGAAGGAAAAGGGTCCCGACGTTTCGCTTGTTCAGCTTCTTCAGGGGTGCTACGCTGGAAAGACTGAGAGAGGAGCTAAAGAGATACGTGAGCAACAAAGTTACGCCCTCGGGTGAGTGTCAGACTGTCTGATTCGTCCAGGTTGATTAGTCCATTCAGTTCACCTGTGACAATCGACTGATTATACTCATGACCAGCAGGGGGGATCCTTCTCAGACCAAAGCTCATAGGGAAAAAGAAACATTAACCCTTAAATTAACAAATATATAAAGAGAAATAAACAATAAAATTAATTAATGCACAAAAATCAATGAGGGCCCAGGAGGTCTGGGGTTCGGCTTAGTTATTGTAGCTTTTAATGTTTTATATTGTGAGAATTAGACTATAGCGTGGCTCTGGCAAGGTTAGGTTGGTTAAGGGTTGTACAGATGCCCCCGTTTTGAGGGCATCCGTGCACGGGCGCACGCCTTCTACTTGGTTAGCTTAATTTCTCCAATATATGAGCTTTAAAAATTGCATCCAGACGTCCCTGGGCTACCTCAAAACCAAATGCAAAAGCGCAAAGAAGAGAAAGGAAGAAAGGAAAAACCACACAATTCAAAAACCATACAATTTCCCCAACATAATCAACCGAATGAAATAACGAGATGATAACATAAGGTGTTACTGCAAAAAATGAACAGAATTTAAAACCATCAGGGGGCATACGTTATATGTTTAGAATTTGTTAGTTTTTTCAAAGGAAACTAGGTTAATTTCCAACCTGACCATAATATTAGGTACCCCTATTGTCATTAAAGGGGAAAGCCAAAAATTAATAAACAGTGTTGCAATCCTAAAATGGTACAAGAAAACCAGAAAGTACCCTGAAAAGGGCCATTATTGGTAATTAATACTAATAAGTAAAAAGAAAAAAATATTAAAAAAATTATGAAATCCTAGGGTCCTAAAAAGAAAATTGTCAACCAACTCAAAGGGGGAAAGTGCTTGTAACTGATGGAAAAGGAAAATAATTAAAAAATAAAAAAAACTTAAAAATACTAAGTTTTGATGAAAAACTAAAATACAAAAATAAAAGTGTGTGAGCTAACTTAAGAGTGTTGTTTGTGAAAAAAAGGGGGAGGGGATTAAGAACCTAAAATAAACCTAATGTAGGGTCCCGGGGAGGGGACTTTTCCACCTCTATTTTTTTGCTTTGGTTTATCAGTTTGAGGAGAAACACGAGGTCTGTTGGTTCGATGCATTATTTCATCTGTACATTGTCACTGAATCTGGGGATAAGGAGGAGGATGGCGGTGTTACTTCAAGGTCTTTTAATTCAACACAAGTTCATCCAAAAAACCCCCAAGGGTTGAGGTTAGGAACCGAGCAAAATTAGGTGAAATCCTATTTTGCACAAGGGATATCAGTTAGAGGTTAGGTTAGGGGAAGCGAACCTGGGTTCAGCATGAGCCCAAGTTATCATAACCCGGGGTCAGCGTGAACCCAGGAAGTGCACGGGCCATACTGATGAACTGAATCCGACAGCCCAAACAATAATTTGTTTTTAAGTAAATGTATAATTATTAGTTTATGAAATAAATTTGGTTTTTAATAATGCCTTATTTTTTAGCTTATTTTTAATGGGGTTATGTATTTTACATGTGTTTTTAGAATGTAATGAATTTTAAGTTATTATGCTTAATTTTAGCTTATTTATAATAATGTTTTTAATGTTGTTTTTAAATAATAATGAATTTTAATGTATTATGCTTGATTTTAGCCTTGTAATTGTTATTAATTCAATGTTGTCTTGTTTTTACAGGTTCTCCATTGGGGTTTCACTTTGGCTTCTTTTCTTATGTTTTGTCTTTGTCTTATGATAGGATTTGTTTGTTTGTAATCTGTTTTTAGACTGTAATGAATTTGAATATATTTATGCTTAATTTTAGCCTTTTTATTGTTTTAAATTAATATAATATGTATTTGTTTTTTTTGCAGGGTTTTCGTTGGAGCTTCACTTTGGATTCTTTCCTATGTTTTCTCTTTGTGTGGTCGTTAGCTCTGCCACAGCTAGTCTCAGCCCTCTCACAGCTTTGTCGTGTTGTGCATTTGTCGTTGTGTCTTTGTCATTGTCGTTAAGCTCTCTCACTGCTTAGTCTCAGCTCTCTCACAGCCTTGTGTTATTGTCGCTTTCTCTTTCCCTTTTTCTGGATATCTTAGCTTTCTTTAGTACTTTGCTTTCTGTTCTTTGGCTTTTCTGACCTTTCTTTCGTTTGTTTTATGTTTAGCTACAAGACTATTTGCGCAACGTTTCGAGTTGTCTTGCTCTTCTTCAGGCTAGTCTTGTGCTAACATTGCTTTATTCTCTGTATTTCTGTTTCTTCTGGACACTTGTTTCTTTATTTTCTTCATTTCTATTTGTTTTCTGGCACCCCCTGGTCTTTACTATCTTTCTGTTTCTTTTCCTCTTGTCCCGTTGTTCTTTGTCTTTCCTTCTGTCTTTGTCCGCTGTTCCACTCCCAGCTGAGCTCAGTCCTGGTATGAATCCTTTATATGCAATGGGCGGGGCTTAAAAAAGTAGTTCAGTGAATTTAGTTTTTGGTAATTGCTCATATTTTAGCTTAGAATTAAAGGGGTTTAATTTGTATGGGTCCTCTGGTTAGGTTTAGGGCAATCTTTCAGGGGTAGGTTTTACAGTCCAAAATTAGGCTGAAAGGGGTTAGGGTTAGGGTTAGGAGTTAGGAGGTATATGTTGGGTCCTTTTACATTTGTATATCAATAAAGTGGGTCTGAAATCCAACATACCGTTTACCTTCGAATGTTTCAATGATTGTGTATTGCGTCCAATTTGCCAACTTCTCCATAAACCCAACTTGTAAACATCCAACTTCTCTATATGAAAATGACCACCAGGTGGCACTGTTACAGATGTTTGTATACAAAATATTCAGACTAAAAGCTAATTGTGTATTGCATCCAGTATGCCACAAACTGGGAAACCTACTTTTTCTAACTCCTCCTTGGGATTTTCCAATCTGCATGAAACTTGGTATGTACACTCTTCTACTCGACCTGATCTAAATTTGTCAAAAGAATTTAATTTGGTTTAAAATTATGCAAATTATTGACAAAAAAATTTCTGTAGCTCACAATAAAAATGCAAACTGTTGCATACTCAGTCAAAGTAAGTGCTTTTAACACTAAATGTTAGATCCTTGGTTGGCATGAGATTGTGAGGGTATGAGCCCAATTTGGCGAATGTTGGCCACCAGGGGCGCTAAAAATACAGGAATATATCTTGAACGGCTGATCTGATTTCCACGAAATTCGGTCAGTATGATGCAGGGTCAATCCTGAGACCATATATTGAAGATAGACCTGACTTGTCAACGTGGGCGTGGCTTATTACAAGATAAACAACAAACATTAATTTCAGTCAAACTATTGTGCTGAGGGCTTTGAAATTTTAAGGGTACATATAGAGTAGGACAAAGATCTTCCATAACAAAAAATGTGCGTGTCCCCCACTAGGTGGCGCGATAACGGATGGAAACACATTTTTGCCTGTAACTTCGACATTTTAAATGACACACTCATAAATATCATATCCATGTATTCCCTGAATAACGCTGGATTTTTTGACATAGGCCCACCCCACTTCTGCTAAGACTCTGAGTGCTACAGGAGACATATTCCTGGGGTTGTGTGGTGTATGGGGAATTTTTTCCTAGCCCCACAAGCTAACGCTAATTTTTCCTAGTACCAAAGGTACAACATGTGAAAGATAGAGAGTGACAACTTTAATCACATAAAGTACTTAAGCTATAAAGCAAGCTAACGCTAATGATGCTAATGCTAACGCTAATGCTAATATTAAAAATGGCTGAATCTGCAAACTTGTCACTTCTCCAGGATAGTACCGCTACAGACAGCTAATCCCTCAATGCGAGGAATGCTAAAGCTAATGCTAATGCTAGAAATGTTAAGTGTTTAAAAATGCTAGAAAATGCTAATGACAACTAACATTAAGGAATGCTAACTTCTAGCAGCTAACCACACATCATAACCCGCATTTAAAGTGAGCTTTCTCCAATACCTGTTAAGGAATAAAATCTGAAGTTCCTGATTGGCTATGGACACACACCGGGACTTGATCAACCCCGGCTGGGCCTTCCTTGGGGTGAGGGTTTCTAGTGGTAATGGCCGAAACACCCGTGGACCCTCAGGTCTACTAGTGATGATGTGTTCCACAATTGTAAAAGCTCACTAACACTAACTAATAACACATAAACACCAACTAATGCGACCTAAAACTCCCGCTAATGTTGCCAAAAAGGCCGATACTTCTAGAACATTTCACGCCTGTCCAAATAACCTGTACTAATTACGTTGTCAATCATGCTTGAAAACCTTTGATCACACACATAATACCGCTTCGAGAACCCGATTATTGACTCTCTATCATTACTTTGATGTATGGTTTTGGGTAATATTGGACTGGGGGGTTCAACTGACGTGCGCCGGCCCGTGCACTGCCTTTGACTTTCCACTTTCAACTGCCAGGACGTCGGTCTTGGTGGGGGAAGTCAGAGTGTGCTTTCCCAACTCAAGGCTAGTCTCTTTCAGGGGTCTTGAAGTGGCCTTGAACCATAGCTACTTTGTAGCATCAACCGTTATTTACCATTTCATAAATGGCGACAATTGGCCAGAGGTCAAGCTCAATAAGCCATTAGCCAGTAGCTGCAGACTCTTACTAACAGACTGCGCAAGTGCATGACTGAGGCCGATTCAGCCAAATATCGGTGTGCTGACTTGCACTCACTTGTGTTGCAAAATTAAAGTCTACCTGAACATTATGTCCAATGGCTACTCCATCTTTCAAAAAAAGAAAGGGAACAAAACTGGACCCAAATTTCAGGAGGTCTTTGCAGACCAACTTCTCAGTAAGTGAAGGACAACAAACCCACCATCTCCCTTTGAGCGCCTTTAATGTAACAACCCCCCACCCCTCGATTCAGCCAAATATCGGTGTGCTGGCTTACACTCACTTTTTTTGCAAAGTTTAAGTCTACATGATCATTAGGTCCAATGGCTACTCCGTCTTTCAAAAAAAGAAAGGGAACAAAACTGGACCCAAATTTCAGGAGGTCTTTAGAGACCACCTTCACAGCAAGTGAAGGACAACAAACCCAACATCTCCCTTTGAGATCCTTTCATGTAACAACCCCCCCCCCCCGAACCCCCGAAAAACAGCAACTCTAAGTTGACCTCCAAGTGGCATCAAACATTAACAGAAGACTCACCGATACTCTATCGTACAGCATTCTGAAGCCCAACCCAAGGCTAGTCTCTTTCAGGGGTCTTGTAGTGGCCTTGAACCGCAGTCTTTCAATTTAGTGTCTGGCGCATGTCATCCAACGCTACTTTGTAGCATCAACATTTATTGACCCTTTCATAAATAGGGACAATCGGCCAGAGGTCAGCAAAGGCCATCATCCAACAGAGGGGGTTTAAGAAGCTCAATAAGCCATTAGCCAGTAGCTGCAGACTCTTACTAACAGACTGTGCAAGTGCATGACTGAGGCCGATTCAGCCAAATATGGGTGTGCTGACTTGCACTCACTTGTGTTGCAAAATTGAAGTCTACCTGAACATAAGGTCCAATGGCTACTCCGTCTTTCAAAAAAAGAAAGGGAACAAAACTGGACCCAAATTTCAGGAGGTCTTTGAAGACCAACTTCTCAGTATGTGAAGGACAACAAACCCAACATCTCCCTTTGAGCACCTTTCATGTAGCAACCCCCCACCCCCCAATTCAGCCAAATATCGGTGTGCTGACTTACACTCACTACACTACACTATGGTAGTGGCCTTGAACCATAGTCTTTCAATTTAGTGTCTGGCGCATGTCATCCAAGGCTACTTTGTAGCATCAACCTTTATTTACCATTTCATAAATAGCGACAATTGGCCAGAGGTCAGCAAAGGCCATCATCCCACAGGCGGGGGTTTAAGAAGCTCAATAAGCCATTAGCCAGTAGCTGCAGACTCTTACTAACAGACTGCGCAATTGCATGACTGAGGCTGATTCAGCCAAATATGGGTCCAATGGCTACTCCGTCCTTCAAAAAAGGAACGGGATCAAAACTAGACCTAAATTTCAGGAGGTCTTTGAAGACCAACTTCTCAGTAAGTGAAGGACAACAAACCCAACATCTCCCTTTGAGCGCCTTTAATGTAACAACCCCCCACCCCCCGATTCAGCCAAATATCAGTGTGCTGACCTACACTCACTTGTGTTGCAAGGATGAAGTCTACATGAACATTAGGTCCAATGGCTACTCCGTCTTTCAAAAAAAGAATGGGAACAACACTAGACCCAAATTTCAGGAGGTCTTTGAAGACCAACTTCTCAGTAAGTGAAGGACAACAAACCCAACATCTCCCTTTGAGCGCCTTTAATGTAACAACCCCCACCCCTCGATTCAGCCAAATATCGGTGTGCTGTCCTACACTCACTTGTGTTGCAAAGTTGAAGTCTACATGAACATTAGGTCCAATGGCTACTCCGTCTTTTAAAAAAGGAAAGGGATCAAAACTGGACCCAAATTTCAGGAGGTCATGGAAAACCATCTTTTCAGTATGTGAAGGACAAAAAACCCAACATCTCCCTTTGAGATCCTTTCATGTAACAACCCCCCCCGCCCTCAAAAAACAGCAAGTTGACCTTCAAGTGGCATCAAACGTTAACAGAAGACTCACAGATACTATATTGTACAGCATTCTGTAGCCCAACCTAAGGCTAGTCTCTTTCAGGGGTATGGTAGTGGCCTTGAACCATAGTCTTTCAATTTAGTGTGTGGCGCATGTCATCCAGCGCTACTTTGTAGCATCAACCTTTATTTACCATTTCATAAATAGCGACAATTGGCCAGAGGTCAGCAAAGGCCATCATCCCACAGGCGCGGGTTTAAGAAGCTCAATAAGCCATTAGCCAGTAGCTGCAGACTCTTACTAACAGACTGCGCAAGTGCATGACTGAGGCCGGGTCAGCCAAATATGGGTCCAATGGCTACTCCGTCTTTCAAAAAAAGAATGAGATCAAAACTAGACCCAAATTTCAGGAGGTCTTTGCAGACCAACTTCTCATTAAGTGAAGGACAACAAACCCAACATCTCCCTTTGAGCGCCTTTCATGTAACAACCCTCCACCCCTCGTTTCAGTCAAATATCGGTGTGCTGACTTGCACTCACTTTTGTTGCAAAATTGAAGTCTACATGAACATTAGGTCCAATGGCTACTCCGTCTTTCAGAAAAAGAAAGGGATCAAAACTAGACCCAAATTTCAGGAGGTCTGTGAAGACCAACTTCTCAGTATGTGAAGGACAACAAACCCAACATCTCACTTTGAGATCCTTTCATGTAACAACCCCACCCCCCCAGCCCCAGAAAAACAGCAACTCTAAGTTGACCTCCAAGCGGCATCAAACGTTAACGAAAGACTCACAGATACTCTATCGTACAGCATTCTGAAGCCCAACCCAAGGCTAGTCTCTTTCAGGGGTCTTGTAGTGGCCTTGAACCATAGTCTTTCACTTTAGTGTCTGGCGCATGTCATCCAACGCTACTTTGTAGCATCAACCTTTATTTACCATTTCATTAATAGCGACAATTGGCCAGAGGTCAGCAAAGGCCATCATCCCACAGGCGGGGGTTTAAGAAGCTCAATAAGCCATTAGCCAGTAGCTGCAGACTCTTACTAACAGACTGCGCAAGTGCATGACTGAGGCCAATTCAGCCAAATATGGGTGTGCCGACTTGCACTCACTTGTGTTGCAAAATTGAACTCTACATGAACATTAGGTCCAATGGCTACTCCGCCTTTCAAAAAAAGAAAGGGAACAAAACTGGACCCAAATTTCAGGAGGTGTTTGAAGAACAACTTCTCAGTATGTGAAGGACAAAAAACCCAACATCTCCCTTTGAGATGCTTTCATGTAACAACCCCCCCCAGCCCCCAAAAAACAGCAAGTTGACCTCCAAGTGGCATCAAACGTTAACAGAAGACTCACAGATACTCTATCGTACAGCATTCTGAAGCCCAACCCAAGGCTAGTCTCTTTCAGGAGTCTTGTAGTGGCCTTGAACCATAGTCTTTCAATTTAGTGTCTGGCGCATGTCATCCAAGGCTACTTTGTAGCATCAACCTTTATTTACCATTTCATAAATAGCGACAATTGGCCAAAGGTCAGCAAGGGCCATCATCCCACAGGCGGGGGTTTAAGAAGCTCAATAAGCCATTAGCCAGTAGCTGCAGACTCTTACTAACAGACTGTGCAAGTGCATGACTGAGGCCAATTCAGCCAAATATGGGTGTGCTGACTTGCACTCACTTGTGTTGCAAAATTGAACTCTACATGAACATTAGGTCCAATGGCTACTCCGTCTTTCAAAAAAAGAAAGGGAACAAAACTGGACCCAAATTTCAGGAGGTCTTTGAAGAACAACTTCTCTGTATGTGAAGGACAAAAAACCCAACATCTCCCTTTGAGATCCTTTCATGTAACAACCCCCCCCCAGCCCCCAAAAAACAGCAAGTTGACCTCCAAGTGGCATCAAACGTTAACAGAAGACTCACAGATACTCTATCGTACAGCATTCTGAAGCCCAACCCAAGGCTAGTCTCTTTCAGGAGTCTTGTAGTGGCCTTGAACCATAGTCTTTCAATTTAGTGTCTGGCGCATGTCATCCAAGGCTACTTTGTAGCATCAACCTTTATTTACCATTTCATAAATAGCGACAATTGGCCAAAGGTCAGCAAGGGCCATCATCCCACAGGCGCGGGTTTAAGAAGCTCAATAAGCCATTAGCCAGTAGCTGCAGACTCTTACTAACAGACTGTGCAAGTGCATGACTGAGGCCAATTCAGCCAAATATAGGTGTGCTGACTTGCACTCACTTGTGTTGCAAAATTGAACTCTACATGAACATTAGGTCCAATGGCTACTCCGCCTTTCAAAAAAAGAAAGGGAACAAAACTGGACCCAAATTTCAGGAGGTCTTTGAAGAACAACTTCTCTGTATGTGAAGGACAACAAACCCAACATCTCCCTTTGAGATCCTTTCATGTAACAACCCCCCCAGCCCCCAAAAAACAGCAAGTTGACCTCCAAGTGGCATCAAATGTTAACAGAAGACTCACAGATACTCTATCATACAGCATTCTGAAGCCCAACCCAAGGCTAGTCTCTTTCAGGGGTCTTGTAGTGGCCTTGAACCATAGTCTTTCAATTTAGTGTCTGGCGCATGTCATCCAAGGCTACTTTGTAGCATCAACCTTTATTTACCATTTCATGAATAGCGACAATTGGCCAGAGGTCAGCAAGGGCCATCATCCCACAGGCGGGGGTTTAAGAAGCTCAATAAGCCATTAGCCAGTAGCTGCAGACTCTTGCTAACAGACTGTGCAAGTGCATGACTGAGGCCAATTCAGCCAAATATGGGTCCAATGGCTACTCTGTCTTTCAAAAAAAGAATGGGAACAAAACTAGACCCAAATTTCAGGTCTTTGAAGACCAACTTCTCAGTAAGTGAAGGACAACAAACCCACCATCTCCCTTTGAGCGCCTTTCATGCAACAACCCCCCAACCCCCGATTCAGCCAAATATCGGTGTGCTGACTTACACTCACTTTTGTTGCAAGGATGAAGTCTACATGAACATTAGGTCCAATGGCTACTCCGTCTTTCAAAAAAAGAATGGGAACAACACTAGACCCAAATTTCAGGAGGTCTATGAAGACCAACTTCTCAGTAAGTGAAGGACAACAAACCCAACATCTCCCTTTGAGCGCCTTTCATGTAACAACCCCCCACCCCTCCATTCAGCCAAATATCGGTGTGCTGACTTACACTCACTGTTGTGGCAAAACTGAAGTCTACCTAAAAATTAGGTCCAATGGCTACTCCGTCTTTCAAAAGAAGAAAGGGATAAAACTGGACCCAAATTTCAGGAGGTCATTGAAAACCATCTTTTCAGTATGTGAAGGACAACAAACCCAACATCTCCCTTTGAGATCCTTTCATGTAACAACCGCCCCCCAGCCCCCGAAAAACAATAAGTTGACCTCCAAGTGACATCAAACGTTAACAGAAGACTCACAGATACTCTATCATACAGCATTCTGAAGCCCAACCCAAGGCTAGTCTCTTTCAGGGGTCTTGTAGCGGCCTTGAACCGTAGTCTTTCAATTTAGTGTCTGGCGCATGTCATCCAACGCTACTTTGTAGCATCAACATTTATTTACCATTTCATAAATAGCGACAATTGGCCAGAGGTCAGCAAAGGCCATCATCCCACAGGCGGGGGTTTAAGAAGCTCAATAAGCCATTAGCCAGTAGCTGCAGACTCTTACTAACAGACTGCGCAAGTGCATGACTGAGGCCAATTCAGCCAAATATGGGTGTGCCGACTTGAACTCACTTGTGTTGCAAAACTGAAGTCTATCTAAACATTAGGTCCAATGGCTACTCCGTCTTTCAAAAAAAGAAAGGGAACAAAACTGGACCCAAATTTCAGGAGGTCTTTGAAGACCAACTTCTCAGTAAGTGAAGGACAACAAACCCAACATCTCCCGTTGAGATCCTTTAATGTAACAACCCCCCCCTGCCCCCAAAAAACAGCAAGTTGACCTCCAAGTGGCATCAAACGTTAACAGAAGACTCACAGATACTCTATCGTACAGCATTCTGAAGCCCAACCCAAGGCTAGTCTCTTTCAGGAGTCTTGTAGTGGCCTTGAACCATAGTCTTTCAATTTATTGTGTGGCGCATGTCATCCAAGGCTACTTTGTAGCATCAATCTTTTTTTACCATTTCATAAAAAGCGACAATTGGCCAGAGGTCAGCAAAGGCCATCATCCCACAGGCGGGGGTTTAAGAAGCTCAATAAGCCATTAGCCAGTAGCTGCAGACTCTTACTAACAGACTGTGCAAGTGCATGACTGAGGCCGATTCAGCCAGATATGGGTCCAATGGCTACTCCGTCTTTCAAAAAAAGAAAGGGAACAAAACTGGACCCAAATTTCAGGAGATCTTTGAAGACCAACTTCTCAGTAAGTGAAGGACAACAAACCCAACATCTCCCTTTGAGCGCCTTTCATGTAACAACCCCCCACCCCCCGATTCAGCCAAATATCGGTGTGCTGACTTACACTCACTTTTGTTGTAAAATGAAGTCTACATGAAAATTAGGTCCAATGGCTACTCCGTCTTTCAAAAAAAGAATGAGATCAAAACTAGACCCAAATTTCAGGAGGTCTTTGAAGACCAACTTCTCAGTATATGAAGGACAACAAACCCAACATCTCACTTTGAGATCCTGTCATGTAACAACCCCCGCCCCCAAGCCCCCGAAAAACAGCAACTCTAAGTTGACCTCCAAGTGGCATCAAACGTTAACAGAAGACTCACAGATATTCTATCGTACAGCATTCTGAAGCCCAACCCAAGGCTAGTCTCTTTCAGGGGTCTTGTAGTGGCCTTGAACCATAGTCTTTCAATTTAGTGTCTGGCGCATGTCATCCAACGCTACTTTGTAGCATCAACCTTTATTTACCATTTCATAAATAGCGACAATTGGCCAGAGGTCAGCAAAGGCCATCATCCCACAGGCGGGGGTTTAAGAAGCTCAATAAGCCATTAGCCAGTAGCTGCAGAGGGCTCCAGTTTCTTAATGCATTCGGCCTAATGAAAGTGTAATATGAAAGTGTAATAGCACTTAAACAACTCCAGAGAAACAATTACATCCATCCATCTATCAATCCATCAGTGCACCTAATACGTATAAAAACTTGTCCAACAAAGGAATTCCTTTTGAGAATTAATGACTTACTGCCGCTTGTCGTTTTGTTAGCATGAAGTTTTTCTGCCACGATGTTGAAGACAGTTTGATCCACACATCCCCACCTGGATTCCGATATCGGCCAGTCCAGTCCCCTACCTGCGTATTTATATATATATATATATATATATATATATATATATATATATATATATATATATATATATATATATATCCACACATCACTGTTTCTTGACAGTTGGGACAAAACACAAAAACACATTTAAAAAAGCATTTTTCAAAAATGTATAATACAGTCACTAGAGTTATGTACTTTTGCAGAGAAAGGTCTTAGCTGTATAACTGTGTAAAGGAACAGGTTCTAAGTAAAAATGCATTTTTAACAAATAAACATGTTTCCCTTTAGAACTCGATTTATGTCAGACACTCTGAAAAGTATGCAATTTTAATTCTTCCTGTCCAAAAATATCTAAAGTTCTGAAGTATGTTGTAATAGTGTTTAGATACTCTGGTATGTAGTAACATTTAATATATAAACTTAAATTGTGATTTCAGACTATTCTGAAAACCAAGATTTCCAAATATTGGGATTTTCAAACTTTGTTTTTCATTTTAATATCATAAAATCAATTTCCTTAAATAAGTAAGACATAAGGGGATGTATCTCAGTTGGTGCTTTATTACATAAACATACACTGAATGAAGATTTATTTTTTCTCTTAAAAAATTCACAAAACATACATCTGACGGTGTTGACGAAGGTCTGACGGTGTTGACAAAAAACTGACAGTGTTGAACAAAACACGTATGCATTGGAGATTTATGAGAAAATGTGTTTTGTGCGCACAGACGGAGGTAACAATACATGTAGAACTTACTACTAATCTTAAATTGAACATACTTCAAATTAATTTAAAATAAACATTGAACATAAACGGTTTCCAACTATCAACAAAATAATAATGGAGAGCAGGGGCCCTTCTCCTCCTCTCTGTCTGTCTTCATCTATTGCTCCTACACTACCTCCTGCTCTCCTCTTTCTCATCTACCTCTTCTCTTTCTCTCCTCCCGTGTCTACTTTTTCTCTCCTACACTTCCTCGTTCTCCACCTCTAATCCTGTGGTCATCTGGTGCCTTTCTGGTGTGAGCCCTTTGACTAACTGGACAATCATGATGCGTGTCAGTGAGACGAAAATTCAAATTCGTGTCAGTTGTTCCTTTGCTTGGTTTTATCATGATTTTCTTTTTTTAAAGTAGCACGTGTGTGTTTTTATGTGTATGTGTGTGGTTGGTTGTGTATAGGGTAAGAGAGAGAGGGTGTGATTGCCCTGCCCTGCCTACTTCATTCAGTGTGTTTTCCTTAACAGCAGTACTGCAAAACAAAATATGTACAAAATATATAACCTTATGTAACCTTCACTCATGCCTTGTTGAGCAACAGGTGTTGGACATTCTCATGCTTGATGAAGTCTATCACATCAGGGGCCATGCTGTAGATCTCTCGTGTTCTTGAGCTGACTGCATTGCAGTGCACTTCCTATCAGTTTCACTATAATGTCTTCAACTGTGCAGAAACAGACATCCTTACTGCCAAGCAAAGGTTGAACCTTTACTGTTGGACCGTGGGAATGCAGACACTTCACTTTGACATCTTGATGCTGAGTATCCACATAATGTTCTTGTGTAGTCACCAGTGGTTATTTTACTACTGCTAGCCAGTCTCTATTATTATTTTTGTCATGAACTCTCTTCTTCTACCTTTGTCTCTCCTTCTCTTGCATGTCTTGTTCACTCTCTTGGTCATTGCTGTTTTTCTCTTCCATTGGTACTTTCTATTTCTTCTGCTTTGCTCCTCAACTGACAATTTGTGTCTAGCCATACTTTCCTAAAATAAATATTGAAATAATGAAGAATTACTCTTATTTGATAGATAATTGCAGTTACAGAGTATTAAGAAGATGGCAGCCTGTCCATGCTCTACAAGTCAGAAGTGTAGGTTATACAATATGGTTAAATAATGTTACGCATGCTATATATGTACATTTAAGTGTAAACAGAACTCTGAAATATCATTTTAGTCCTGTACTATGTTCAAAGAAAACATTGTTTAGCACATTAAGAGGTAATATGTGGATTTGTCAACTCCGTCAGCTTACATGTCAACTCCCTCAGACCTAAAACCTGACGGAGTTGACGTCTGACAGAGCTGACATGTAGGCATGTATTTTCCCTCCAAAACATATACTGTACACTGCAGCTAGCTAGTTTTCCCTCAGCTGCTAGTTGTGTCAATAACCTCACTAAAATACTTAAATTCAATCCACTATTGTTTATGAAAACACACCATAATGGAGGGATGGTGTTGACATGATCCAGCTGTGACCACAGCAATATTGATATTGTTGGTCTAAAATATCAAAAAATGAACAAATTACCAGAGCATGTGTAATAGTGTTATATTCAGCATAGGCAGGGAAATCAAAAGGGGTCCTGAGGGATATAGCTGACTGTGCTATTCTCTGAATTAATTAGGTTTATGAAAATGTTTGACGGAGTTGACAGAAACTGAGGACAAAACTTTAATTGGCAGATTTTTACTGAAAATATTGCCTGACAGTCACCTCATACATTGTTTTATATATTTAAAGCCATTTTTTTTTTAATTTGCTTTATGTGAATTCACAAATGTAGATATTTTTTGAAGCTTTTCTGGTTAGTAAATGTTGTGACTTCTTGCAGAGGACAAGTATAAAAACATGGACCTTCTTACCTCAGATCAGACTTTTACACAAATTTCCCAAAAAAAACATACAAATGTGTGCAAAAAGCAACACTGCTATACACAGTTCCTTCAAGTTCAAATTGTGTCACTCACGGTGAGTTTCTTGATTTATGATATGAATGTTTTGTCCCAACTCTCAAGAATCAGTGATATGTGTGTGTGTGTGTGTGTGTGTGTGTGTGTGAGAGAGTAAATGTGTGTCAGTAGTGTTGTAGAGGTGCTTACACGGAATTCCAGGATTTCTTCAGCAGTCAGATTGTGCTCCATGAGAAGGATGGCCTCGCAGTAGTGGTGTAAGTCTGTCGCTGCACCATTTTTTACTGTATGCCCGTTGAGCAGTTTTAGTCGTGTGACTTTGATGGCGTACTTTGCAGTCTTCATCACAAGCTTCTTTAGAGCCCTGTTGCAAAAGTCACAGAGGAAGCAGGGTGGATAGAAGGTGCATTGTGATATCAATAACCCCCCCCTCCCCGTGACATGAGCACACTCACCTCCCCCCCTGCTGGGACACTCACTTGGGCCCCCCACTTCCCCCTCCCCGTGACATGAGCACACACACCTCCCCCTCCTGACACTGCTACATACATACATACATACATACACACCCCACCGCACCCTGGACACTTTAGAAGTAGCACTGTTTGCACTGATTTTCCTTTAAGGACTGCAGCTGACTGACTCACTTTCTATTGTTCTTTCTATTATAATTCTATTTCTATTATTATTCTATTTTGATCTTGTGTATTTGAGTGCTGGCTCACTGTGTTTTTATACCTTTAGACTATCTCAGCTGGGAGCTACCGCCCGAAATTTCGTTATGTCCCCACATTATGACAATAAAAGACTGTTGATTCTTGATTACTCACTACATCTGTGCAACTCCAAATGCGGTGTTCATAAGATAATCTTACCTCTCAGATGGCTGAGTGATAGGAGTGATTTGAGGTCCATTTTCTACGATAAAAAGCTCAGGCTTTCTGCACAGCAGACAGCGCTCATTGTATGTGTCCATGCTGACCTATAACAGAGGACAAACGGCACACATGTTGCGTTACATTGTTTTTCTGTCTGTGCGTATGCACACACGCACATAAAGACAAAGCATATCACAGCATACAAGTTACATCTTCAAATTTTGACATGCCCTTGAAATTGTAGGGGAAGGAGAGACTGATAATATAAAAAGCGCAGAGAAAAGTCAACCACACGAAAGCATCAATAACATTAGCAGAAGTCAAAAGCCAGTCACATGTGCGCACCACGGCAGTTGTTGGCCTAATTGAAACAAAAGTCCAAAAATACACAAATTACATGTAGACAGTATGGACATAATCAAAATGTGGCGAGGAGATACGCTTAATAAGTTTTATATTTTACCAAAAACAGGCGCCTTCTCAGGTAATCTCTAACACGGAGAAAAACAACATCTCAATCACTCTAAGCCATTCTCAAGACAGACACACTGTAGAAACGCTCCAATTTCACATGAAAATGCATCAAGACACACAAAATATGCCAGAAACGTGGAGTATTTGAAGAGCTGATGAGACAGCGACCTTACCTCTCGACCACAGGACGCCTTCTGCAAAGGACAGCACAACCCAACCTCACCTGTTGCTCCTGCACCCTCTCAGCCAATCAGAGGGGCCCAACAATTTACTACCGTAACGTGTCTTCTATAGTGCGATTCAGATTCATATTCACAGTCCTGATGCTGTATGACATGAACATGAATTGTGCCTATGCGCAGGCACCTACCAGTCCAAAGTGATGTTAGATATGCTTCTGTCAGGAGCTGCTATAATCTGCAGACTGTAACGGGTTCTGACACGAGCGCTGTAAACCAGCATTTGGCTGAGTCCGCAGTGAAGTAACTCTGAAATCAGCGCAGGGCACATTCAGTCCAAGTTTTCATGGACAAAGAGCTGTATTCTGCTTCAAACGCTGTTTCACTGTTGCGGTTGCAATAAATTAACATTGAGAGTGACATCACAGTCAGTGATGGACTCATTCCTCCTGAGCTGTGACGCTCCAAGAATCTACCTGATCCGATCTGCACAAATCCGTGTTTGATCATCGTTTTGAGTGTGTGGCTGATCGGAGATCCGTCTGTGAAAGCGCTGCGTGGAGACGTGCCTGTGTGACGTCATCTTGTTTACCTGCAGCCACGGTGGCTTGATGCGTTTAGGGGACAGCAGGGTCCGTGTTCTTAATGGAGTTTTATTGATCTAGGGCTTTGTGGTTTGTCAGATCCAGATAAGTAGTCTATTACACACGGGGACACGGGAGTCCTTCAGGTACAGGGATTTGTAGTCTTTCACATGTAGGAATGTGTAGTCTTTAAGTTTTTTGTAGTATTCACATATAGGGAATTGTAGTTTTTAGATCGAGATTTGTAGTTTTTACATATAGGGAGTTGTACCTTTTCTTAGATAGAGATGTACAGTCCTTTAGCAGACACACCCTTAGGACCCCACTCACCACAAAAATTTTCCGCTCCAAGGAAGCCTGCGTTGTGGCATTATGAATTGTCCATTATATTAAAATGGGAAAATTGAGTAACGTGGTCCTGCCTCAAACGATCTGGCTCATATTGACAGAGCAGATCTCCCATTAGGGGGAACAGCACAAATATTTTCACCTCCAATGAAGCCTGCGTTTTGGATTTATGAACTTAAAATATGACACAAAATTGATATTTCAAAAATCAATTACGTGATCATGGCAAAACTGATCTTGCTCATATTCACAGAGCAGACACACCCTTAGGCCCCCTTGAAGCACAGTTTTTTTCAGCTCCAAGGAAGCATGCATTATGGCACTATGGATATGACATAATTAAAATAGCCACATATGAATTACGTCGTCATGCCTCAACCGATCTGGCTCATATTCACATATGTGACGTGTTCAGAAGGCCCCAATTAGGTGGGTGTCAAACCAGTCCCGAGTGCGTGGGAGCTCCGGATTCTGAGATAGGCTTGTGTCAGAAGGTGCTATAATCTGCAGACTATAGCAGGTTCTGACACGAGCCATCGGACATGATTCTGCATTGGGTTAGGGTTAGTGTAAGGTTTAGGTACTAAGGAATGTCACGATGGCTCCCCCCACCTCATCCATCGACTGGGTAGTTGAAATGGGAAGCCAAACGCAATGCACGGGCCGACGCACGTCGCTCGTTTCTCTTTGTTCCTGGATTACCCAGATCCCTGTGTTTGTGTCTTTCTTTGTGTATATTAATCTCGTACTTAAGAATAAGTGACTTAAAGGTTGACTTGTTGAAGAAAATCATTTTAAATAGTTTTGGAACATCCCTTAGTTTAATGAGTCCATATCCTCGAGTTCCTGTGTTTTAAACACTGTTCTTAATTTTTTCTGTGAACTTAACTTGTTTTTTCCACAGACATTTATGTCTTTTCATTACATGTAGCATTAATTGTATTCCTCTTAGTCTTTTACATGGAAACTAAATCATATGTTAAAGTTTGTTTATTAATGATGCACATCTTGGCTTTTAAAATAAATAAAACAACCACCTTAAATTGGCTTGTCTTGATGATGATGATATTACTCAAATCCTTGTATTTTTATGTGTCTTTATTCATTCATGCCTGGACACCAACATGTAGACCAATGCAATGCTCTGCAATAATGCTGTCTTATGCTGTGCAATAAACACTCCAAATCATGTGAGTTGTCTGAGTGTGTGTGTGCCAGGACCTGGATCCAGCAGCTCCGGGGTCTGCTTATGTTTAGCCACAAGAGAGGTTGTATATACGTATTTGTATATTTGTATTCCCACAAACAGCTGCTGCTGCTGCGTAGAATGGTAGTATCAGTCGTTTTTATTAATTCCATTTCCCAATTCAAAGTGTTTGTCAAGCATGGATCTGACAGTCCACTTATAGTGACATGATACCAAGTAAGTTTATGAATGTCACACGCTTCGCTGAAGGAAGTCTTTCAAATATTTCATTCATTTATTTACTGCATTCAACTGACTGAAAACTAAGAACATTATTAATTTTATCTGGATTATCAGGAAATGCAAACTCTATTTATTAATGAAATGTCTTTGAAAGAGTTCATTTATTATCATTCTTGTTGTTGTTGTTGTTGTTAGGAATTTAACCATTTTTAATTATCCTGCTCACTTTATGCAAAGTCATTCGGAAATGCCAATTTCCATCTACCTATGTGGGACTGAAGTTAAAGAATTTGTCCAGTAGATGGCAGAAGAAAACCATGATTTGAGTTGCAGCCCTGTGACAGGTGAGTTCAGGATCAGGAATCTCATCACATACTTTGCTCACCCACATCTGGATTGAACGGTAACTGATTATTCTTGTTTACTGCATTCAAAAGACTGAAAAGTGAGAACCATATCAGTCCGTTTGATCTAACAAAACTGGACAGAGTTGTTGGAGCTGGGGATCCACTAATGCAGATTCACACGAGTCATTCTGGAAGTGATTCAAGGTAAAAAAAATATTTTAATTTGAGCAATCACAGAACACTTTCAATTAAAAATATAAATAAAAATATAAATATCAAATATAAATATCAAAAAGAACAAGTACTACCACTAAAACATACACAAACAGCACACAACCAAACACCCTATATACACAAAAATGAATTTCTATTTATCAATCAATCAATCAATCAATCAATCTTTATTTGTATAGCGCCAATTCATAACAAGTGTTATCTCAAGACACTTTACAATAGAGCACAAAGCTCTTCATATTATGGATACACATATATGCATAGATACATATATACATATAAAAATACACATATACATATACATACAAATATATACATCCAACACCCAACATGAATCCATATAGCCAATCATGAATCCCTCCATCATGGCTCAAGAAAAAACCTTCTGTTAAGCAGCAGGAAATCTTGAATGTGGACCCCAGTCTCCTGATGAACAGCAAATCCACACCATGCTGTGTTGGGTGTGTGGGCAAAGGGAACACACACAAAATCCTCACAGCCAGCAATGTGATGCACGGTCTTCTGTCCTTACAGATCCAGCCAATTAAAGTCCACCTCCTGACCTGCACAACTTTGGCTGGCCATCTCTGAGGCTTCAGGGGGCCCGGTCTGGAGTTTCTCACAGCTGTGTATGAAAAACAAGATCTCATCGTCATCGAGACAAGAGATACCCAGCTTTGTGCACGCGTGAGGTGAGGGTTGACATGATCAGGTCTTTGCAAAACACATGGCATTTTTCATGCAACGGACCAAAAATAATTCACTTTTTGTGTTTTTTTGGGGATTTTTTAAAAGTCAGCTTTTTCACAAAAACTGGCATTTAAGGGGTTAAAATTTTGAAAAAGTAAATAAATAAAAATTTGGTACGTATGGTTACAGATGAAGTTACTGAGAGTGGCCACGTAAAAAAAATTGGAATGATACATTCATACATATATTTTTTTTTGAGGCAGTTTTTCTTTGCTGATAAATTCTTCCCTTAGGGACTTATTTGGTGCCTTTATTAAAGGGATGCACAAGGGTTTAAACACATGTCATTGTCAGACACAACACTCTGGGAAACCAACCTCTGTTGTGCGTCCTCGGTGAGCTCGGCCGGCACGTTGAGGACAAAGAACCCTTCTCGGTAAAGCGGTTGGTCAGGGCATCACACGCATCTCTGTCTCTGACGACAGACAGCAGCTCCTGGTAGTCCCAGGTCCGGCCAACCGTGCTCCACCTCTTCTGGGACTGCTTTGGCCTCATCAGCTCCTGGTCCCTCCCCTCCTGGGTGTTGTGCTTCATGCACTTTCTTTTTAAATGAGTGGACAGCATCTCAAACGGCTCTTTGCAGATCAGGCAGTAAAGGACTCGTCTGTCGGGACGCTTATCCTTCCTTTTCACATGAAGAGAACAGAAATGGAAGTGAGTGGGTGAATTTGAGTCACGTCGGACATTTTGAGAAACTTCACCTGTTTTAAATCCATTAGGATGTTTTGTCAGGTTTGAGTTTTGGACAGGACCCAACATGAAGACCACAAAAACAAACTGTTAACGTGAAACAAAACAGACTTTTTTAAAAAATCTTATTTCATTTAGGCTAACTGCTATGACTGTTCATTAATACACGCCTGCTCACTTCTTCACTGTGACCATCAGACACCAGTCACATCTGCATGAAATTCAATGTTTTTTTTCTTCTGTGCATCATTTCATATCTATTAATATCTCTCTTCATCAGACTCTAACAGGGGTTCTCAAACTTATTTCTCAAAGTTCCATATCTAATCATCATTTAAGGTCAGAGGCCCAGAACACTTAGAAATAACAAATAAATTCAATTCAATTCAGACTATCAGCTTGGGTATTTAGCCTTACATTACAACAGAAAGCTGGTGTTTTAACTCATTCCCTGCCAGGGTACTTCACAACAGGGTGCAGCTACTGCCAGTGAATTTGAGCATTGTCACTAATCTTCCAAATATTTTGTGTTTTGACTATAAAGGCACAATACCTCAAAAGAAAGAAAAGAATGTCTACTTTCTCCAGGGCAAAAAAAGTGAGGTTGTAGCATGTTCTGTTTCTTTAGTTATCGGCAGTTGAAGAGAGCTTGTTTTTTTTTTTTTGTTAGTTTTTTTTTACCATTTTTGGCTCTCCGGGCACAAATATCTGGATAACTGCATTTTTTGTGAAGCACACTCTCTTGTAAGCAGAAATCTCTTTTGACCCTTTTGTTTTTGGCTCCAGGGATGCATCAGAAACGTACAGTATTTGTTTTAAAACAAATGGGGAAAAATAAAAATAAAAAAGTGTTTTACAGACTTAGATTCAAGTGTATTCACAGTTCACTTGGTCCCAACCGTGCTTACTGAATCAACTGTACTATTGTACAGACAATGTACAATACTGTATGTGTGAGTGTGGGCGTATGCCATGAGGACAGGATCCTCTACCCACAGGTTGGGAATCGCTGCACCAGTAAACTGCATTTGGAGCATGATCCTTTACAAATTGCTCTGATATCATGGAGAATAAGTGATGCAGGACACCTCAGGTTGAGTTATCATTTAGAAAAAGTGAAAACCAGAGCTGGACTGCTCAGGAATGTTGAGTTTTAATAAACCAAGAGGCTGACTCATCATTTTTTAAATCCTAGTCTTCACTTAAACCATGCACATGAGCCAAATGCCCACTGGCTGAACTGCAAAAGGGTGGAACTGACAGAACAGCAGCAACAGCCACGCTTTAAATGAAAAATATCAGGATGTGTTAATTTTTGTTCAGTGTTTTCCGTCAATGATCAGACTTTGTGCAGGGAGGGAGCGCAGCAAGCAGCCTAAACGGTCAGGTGTCAGGTCTGAGACCATGAAATGTCCAGAAAATACTGAAATTACTGAAACCAGCACTCACCACTTTAAGTCAGGCAACTAACGTTAGCTGTATTCCTCTTTCCGAATCAGCGGTGTCTTCTTTTCAGCTTCTAAATGCTTTGGTCTGCACGAGCCAATTGCTTGTATACTTCACAATCCAATCAGCTAGCAGTATATGCAGCCACTGTCCCAGAGAAAACACTGAGGCGAGGTCCCTCACGCTAATATTTCCATGCTCTCGCACTGGTAGACTGAATGTATCAAAATTAAGGCTCCCTTCAGGCGCGTGCACATAGTCACTGTTCACTGATGATCTCGCGTGACGCCACACCCGTGCGCGTGCAGCCCCGAGGCGATCTAGCTCAGAGTGCGCCACTGACACATCGTTGATTTAAATAGTCGCGAGGAGAAAAATAAATATTCACGGATACTTTCTGGACTCAAAGCCTGAATACCATTAAAATTGAAAACCTTATAAAACCACGATTACAACTTTTTGATACTTTTTAAGGGCATTGATTCTCCCACAATTGATTGATCACCTTTGAATACTTTTTAAGGACCCCATGAACACCCTGTCCTATGTATGAAAAGTGCTTTATATAAAGTTTGATTGATTGATTGATTGATTGATTGATGGATGCACACTTACCGGTTACTGCCCTCTGCCTGTTCAGACTCTGCCCGTTGCTGTGAAGTCGCCAGAGCTGAATCTGCGCAACTGAGACTGGTAGAGAAGTGGGGCCCTGCAACATATATAATATCGTAAGAGCCTATGACTTAAAGAGTTGCACGATAACCAGGCTACCCGGCGGTGCCAGGTCGTCACGGTGCATACAGCACCAGAAATTATACACGTTATTACAGTGGATCGCGGTTCCAGTCTCCTCCCACTGTGTGCTGCTCTGTTGTAAACAAAAACTTCCAGGGATTCCTCACAGACGCAGGAGTTTGATCAGTATGGCAGGTCACATAGGTTAGGCTGCGCTTTCAAAATAAAATCACTCAATACTTTCAAAATAAAAGCACGAATGAGGAAAAATGACTCCTCAGAAATGATTTTTTGGCACCTATACTGACAGCGCCGTGGCCTGAAATCCGCTGCTTGCGGCTTTAACTGTATTTTGTCCTCGATGGTTTATTGTGTTACAGAAGAAGCATGATTGTCAAATAGATTTTTTTAAAGAAAGTTGGTTTGGGTTTTCAGTTTTAAGTTTTTAATATGTTATGTGATTCATAAAAATATTTGTTTCAGTCTAGTTCTTTTTTTTAACCATATAATGTTTATCATACAGCAAACTTCATTCTAAGTAATTACAAAGTATTTATCACTTGTACAAATGCACTGTATTTCATAAATATAATGAGAACAATAATCAGAGGAAGCGGTATCGTGACGATACCCTGAACTGTGATACTTTGTCTGGTATAGTTC
The DNA here is from genome assembly GCA_037902135.1 of Cetoscarus ocellatus. Classification (NCBI taxonomy): domain Eukaryota; kingdom Metazoa; phylum Chordata; class Actinopteri; order Labriformes; family Labridae; genus Cetoscarus; species Cetoscarus ocellatus. The sequence goes on from JBAMNC010002242.1 coordinate 28,314, forward strand.
CGTGGTTAAAAATTTGTTATTGTGACAAATACTTATTGTAGGTGATTTAAATATCCATGTTGACAAAGAAAGTGATAGCCTTAGCTCAGCTTTTATGTCCTTAATAGACTCTGTTGGTTTTATTCAGGCTGTTCGTGAAGCTACTCATCATTTCAACCACACTCTTGATTTGGTTCTAGCATATGGCCTTGTTGTTGATAGACTAAAAGTTTTTCCTGAGAATCCTTTATTATCCGATCACTTCTTAGTAACTTTTAACATCTTCTTAGAGGATTTTGTGTTTTGTAACAAAACTGTGAAGAGTAGAAATCTGTCCAACGGTGCCGTGGCTAAATTTAAAGAAGCGATTCCTGCTGCCTTAAACTCAATAACTTGGCCAACTGATTCCTGTGATATTAGCTATAGCCCCTCTCAGCTGGATCAGCTTGTTGACGACTCTGCCAGTCTACTAAGATCCACTTTGGACTCAATTGCGCCACTGAGACAAAAAACTATTAAACGTCAGAGGGCGGCTCCTTGGTTTACTCCTGAAACTCGTGAACTTAAACAAGCATCCCATAAATTAGAGAGAATATGGCGCTCCAATAAGAGGGAGGAGTCACGTATACTTTGGCGGGAAAGTCATAATAACTACATGACAGCCTTACGACATGCTCGAGCTGCCTACTACTCCTCACTAATTGAAGAAAAGAAAAACAACCCTAGGTACCTTTTCAGCACTGTAGCCAGGCTGACACAGAGTCAGAGCTCTATTGAGCCTGTGATTCCTCTAGCTCTCAGCTGTGAGGACTTTATGAGCTTTTTTAATGATAAAATTCTTAAAATAAGAGATAAAATTAGCAACTCCCTGCTTTCACCTGAACCTACCGTACCATTAATTGTAGTCAGACCTGAGTTAGATCATTTTTCTACAATTAGCCTTCAGGAGCTAAATTCTCTTGTCTCCTCCTCCAAACCATCTACCTGCCTTTTAGACCCGATCCCAAATAAACTGTTCAAGGAGGTCTTTCCCCTAGTTTGTCCATCCCTGCTGGAGACAATAAATATATCTCTATCAACAGGCTACATGCCACAGTCTTTTAAAGTAGCTGTAATCAAACCTCTCCTTAAAAAACCTAACCTCCATTCGGGAACATTAGCCAACTACAGGCCTATATCAAACCTTCCATTTACTTCAGAGATCCTGGAGAAAGTAGTGGCTAATCAGCTATGTGACTTCCTTCAAGACAACAGCCTTTTTGAGGACTTTCAGTCAGGATTTAGAGCTCATCACAGCACAGAGACTGCTCTAGTTAAAGTAACTAATGACCTACTCTCAGCTTCAGATGAGGGACTTCTCTCAGTACTTGTTTTATTAGATCTTAGTGCAGCTTTTGACACCATTGATCATGATGTTCTTATACAGAGGTTAGAGGTATTACTCAGGATTACAGGGACTGCCCTAAATTGGTTTAAGTCCTACTTATCTGATAGATACCAGTTTGTACACGTGAACAACAAGTCCTCTGTGTACACCAAAGTAAGTTACGGAGTTCCTCAAGGCTCTGTGCTAGGTCCAATTCTCTTCTCCATTTATATGCTTCCCCTCGGTGATATCATGAGGAAATACTCCGTTAATTTTCATTGTTACGCTGATGATACTCAGCTGTATGTATCAATGAAGCCAGGTGAGACAAATCAGTTATCTAAACTAGAAGCGTGTCTAAAGGACATTAGGACATGGATGGCCAAAAATTTTCTTCTTCTTAACTCAGACAAGACAGAGATCATTGTGCTGGGCCCTCGACACCTTAGAGAAATCTTTTCTAATGATTTAAGTGCCCTAGATGGCATAAGCCTGACGCCAAGCACAACTGTTAGAAATCTTGGGGTTCTATTTGATCAGGATTTATCCTTAACTCTCACATAAAGCAAACAAAACAGCCTTTTTTCATCTTTGTAACATCGCTAAAATTAGGCCTATCCTGTCCCAGAGCGATGCCGAAAAGCTAGTCCATGCTTTTGTTACCTCTAGACTGGACTACTGTAATTCTCTTCTTTCAGGCTGTCCCAGTAAGTCACTTAAGACGCTTCAGCTGGTTCAAAATGCTGCAGCACGTGTGCTGACTAGAACTAGGAGAAGAGACCACATTACTCCAGTATTAGCCTCTCTGCACTGGCTTCAATAAAATATAGAATAGAATTCAACGTTCTTCTTCTCACCTATAAAGCTCTCAGTGGACAGGCACCAGTTTACCTCAAAGAGCTTGTAGTGCCGTACAACCCCTCTAGAACATTACGCTCCCAAAATGCTGGCCTGCTCGTGGTTCCATCAGTCTCTAGAAGTAGTCTGGGAGGTAGAGCCTTCAGTTATCAGGCTCCTCTTCTCTGGAACCATTTACCGACCACGGTTCAGGAGGAGACACCCTCTCTACCTTTAAGGTTAGACTTAAAACATTCCTCTGTGATAAAGCTTTCAGTTAGGGACCAGCTCATAGTCCATAGTTTAGACATATAGTTAAGATGCAATAGGCTTAGACTGCCGGGGGGATCTGGCACATTGGGCTCTATCCCTCTCTCTCTCACACTCTCTCTCCATATCTGCCTCTGCCCCTTTCTGTTTGCTCCTGTACTCGTCTCTGGCTCTGGTCTTTTAGGTGGCCTGGGATCCTTGGTGTAGACTGCCTGCTGCTGTGGAGTCACGAAGCCTCAATAACTACAATTACAGACATAACACATATTTGGCCATCTCACTCCAGTTCATAATCATTATAGCTGTTAATGTAGATATTAACATGATCTTTCTCTCCATGGTTGATACATCTATAGTAACTATCTTTAGCTCCACATGGACATGAGATCCCTCCTGAAAATGAGGTGTCACATCTCAAGAGGTCTACCATTAATACATTTATACTTAACGGAGACAAATATGGTAGGGATGCACTTGTGGTCTGGGCACCCATGAGTTCGTCACTACCATAAATTCTTATTTTCAGCAAGACTTTTATTGAGTGTACTTCTATAAATTTTTCACCACAACCACACAGACATGAGGACCCTCCTCTAATAAATTTGTTTTCAGCAGAAACAAATTTGATGGCGACAGGTCTATGATTGGTCCATTGATCTGTCTCTAGCTTTAGTTCTTACTTTAGTCCACTTGTCTCCACTTACCTCCCTCCCTTTGCCCACACACCCAACACGGCATGGTGTGGATTTGCTGTTCATCATGAGACTGGGGTCCACATTCAAGATTTCCTGCTGCTTAACAGAAGGTTTTTTCTTGAGCCATGATGGAGGGATTCATGATTGGCTATATGGATTCATGTTGGGTGTTGGATGTATATATTTGTATATATATGTATATGTGTATTTTTATATGTATATATGTATCTATGCATATATGTGTATCCATAATATGAAGAGCTTTGTGCTCTATTGTAAAGTGTCTTGAGATAACACTTGTTATGAATTGGCGCTATCCAAATAAAGATTGATTGATTGATTGATTGACTGTCCATCACTCCACGCCACCCTCCCCCCCTCTCCCAAGGTGCTTGGTGCAAGTACTGTACTGTACGGGGGCGTTGTCGTCGCCTACCGTACTGTTGATTATTTTTATGAAATGCATACATATTTTTTTCTGATTTTAATTTTTTATAATGCTTTTATTGTTTTTGAGTATTCATGTAAATAAAATCAATGAAATGTGTTTCATAAAGATATAAAATGAAATAAATTTGTTTTTAAATTGTGTGTAGAAAATGAATTTATTTTTGTATTTTAATCCAAAAAAGACAAAAAAGAGAAAAAGAAAAAGGTGGAAAACAAGAAAAAGAAGAAACAGCTGACACAAGAGGAAAAAGTGCCCACCTGCTTTTTCAGGGATATTTACCGCCCATTTGTAGCCCTAACTATGACACACAGAAAACACTTTACCCAGGTAAAATTCTGCCTTACCTAATGTCACTCGGCAAAAGTTGCGACGGGAGGGGGCTCTATGATTGGTAAGTCAGCGGTGGTTTTGAGAGCCAACAAAGGGTCAGTTAATGCATAGTAAATAATTGGAAACATTAAAACATTAGGACATCTGAGAATATCACAACACAAAGAAAATAAGTACAACATTAAATGCAAAGCCTCTTAGGGTTAAAGGTATTTCCGGCACACTCCCTGCTTTGATGCACATGTATATCCATCCAACGGTTTTGAGTGTAGATGTTTGAGCCCCATTAAATAATCATTCATCATTCAATGCTTATGAAACAATCTAAAACATATTATAACCATTAAGAATAACTTTCTTAACAAATCAATCAAGAAAGAGGGAATACATTCATATACTAGCAGCATGTAAACATCAGAGGGTACTATTTCACATATATCTCACACTTCAACACATCCTACATCCCTTTATGGTGATCTTTGTGGAATGATTTAAAGTCACACGAATCATAAGTACGCACAACAGAGCCACACACTGGTGACGGTTTAGGATTAGGGTTAGGGTTACGGTAGGGTTAGGGTAGGTGTGGGAGAGGGTGCCTGCGTCCCCTTAAGGGACACAGGAAGTGCAGGCACCACAGCCCTGGGCTGTGACCTGCCAGTCCTTGTCTTTTGTGTTTGTATGTGATTTGTTTGTTTGTTTTATTTGATTTTGTTGTTTGCCCTGCTACACATATGATATGGCAAGGCCCTGCTACACATATGATATGGCAAGGCCCTGCTACATATATGATATGGCAAGGCCCTGCTACACATGGCAAGGCCCTGCTACATAGATGATATTGTAAGGGCCTGCTACACATGGCAAGGCCCTGCTACATATATGATATTGTAAGGCCCTGCTACACATGGCAAGGCCCTGCTACACATATGATATGGCAAGGCCCTGCTACACATGGCAAGGCCCTGCTACATATATGATATTGTAAGGCCCTGCTACACATATGATATGGCAAGGCCCTGCTACATATATGATATTGTAAGGCCCTGCTACACATATGATATGGCAAGGCCCTGCTACACATATGATATGGCAAGGCCCTGCTACACATGGCAAGGCCCTGCTACATATATGATATGGCAAGGCCCTGCTACACATATGATATGGCAAGGCCCTGCTACATATATGATATTGTAAGGCCCTGCTACACATGGCAAGGCCCTGCTACATATGGCAAGGCCCTGCTACATATATGATATTGTAAGGGCCTACTACACCTATGATATGGCAAGACCCTGCTACACATGGCAAGGCCCTGCTACATATATGATATTGTAAGGCCCTGCTACACATGGCAAGGCCCTGCTACATATATGATATGGCAAGGCCCTGCTACATATATGATATTGTAAGGCCCTGCTACACATGGCAAGGCCCTGCTACATATATGATATGGCAAGGCCCTGCTACATATATGATATTGTAAGGGCCTGCTACACCTATGATATGGCAAGGCCCTGCTACATATATGATATTGTAAGGCCCTGCTACATATATGATATTGTAAGGGCCTGCTACACCTATGATATGGCAAGGCCCTGCTACATATATGATATGGCAAGGCCCTGCTACATATATGATATTGTAAGGCCCTGAGACATATATGATATTGTAAGGCCCTGCTTAACATGGCAAGGCCCTGCTACACATATGATATGGCAAGGCCCTGCTAAACATGGCAAGGCCCTGCTACACATATGATATGGCAAGGCCCTGCTACACATGGCAAGGCCCTGCTACATATATGATATTGAAAGGCCCTGCTACACATGGCAAGGCCCTGCTACACCTATGATATGGCAAGGCCCTGCTACACATGGCAAGGCCCTGCTACATATATGATATTGTAAGGGCCTGCTACACCTATGATATGGCAAGGCCCTGCTACATATATGATATGGCAAGGTCCTGCTACATATATGATATTGTAAGGCCCTACTACATATATGATATTGTAAGGCCCTACTACATTTATGATATGGCAAGGCCCTGCTACATATATGATATTGTAAGGCCCTACTACATATATGATATTGTAAGGCCCTACTACATATATGATATTGTAAGGGTCTGCTACACCTATGATATGGCAAGGCCCTGCTACATATATGATATTGTAAGGCCCTACTACATATTTGATATTGTAAGGCCCTGCTACACATGGCAAGGCCCTGCTACATATATGATATTGTAAGGCCCTACTACACATGGCAAGGCCCTGCTACATATATGATATTGTAAGGCCCTGCTACATATATGATATTGTAAGGCCCTACTACATATATGATATTGTAAGGCCCTACTACATTTATGATATGGCAAGGCCCTGCTACACATGGCAAGGCCCTGCTACATATATGATATTGCAAGGCCCTACTACATATATGATATTGCAAGGCCCTACTACATATATGATATTGTAAGGCCCTACTACATTTATGATATGGCAAGGCCCTGCTACACATGGCAAGGCCCTGCTACATATATGATATTGCAAGGCCCTACTACATATATGATATGGCAAGGCCCTGCTACATATATGATATTGTAAGGCCCTACTACATATATGATATTGTAAGGCCCTACTACATATATGATATTGTAAGGGCCTGCTACACCTATGATATGGCAAGGCCCTGCTACATATATGATATTGTAAGGCCCTACTACATATATGATATTGTAAGGGCCTGCTACACCTATGATATGGCAAGGCCCTGCTACATATATGATATTGTAAGGCCCTACTACACATGGCAAGGCCCTGCTACATATATGATATTGTAAGGCCCTGCTACACCTATGATATGGCAAGGCCCTGCTACATATATGATATTGTAAGGCCCTACTACATATATGATATTGTAAGGCCCTACTACATTTATGATATGGCAAGGCCCTGCTACATATATGATATTGTAAGGCCCTACTACATTTATGATATGGCAAGGCCCTGCTACATATATGATATTGTAAGGCCCTACTACATATATGATATTGTAAGGCCCTACTACATATATGATATTGTAAGGGTCTGCTACACCTATGATATGGCAAGGCCCTGCTACATATATGATATTGTAAGGCCCTACTACATATATGATATTGTAAGGCCCTACTACATATATGATATTGTAAGGCCCTACTACATATATGATATTGTAAGGCCCTACTACATATATGCTATGGCAAGGCCCTGCTACACCTCCACCTCCTTTTTGACTTTGTATTGGCACAGCTCGGCCCAGGAGGTGGGCAATCGTACAGGACCTGCTGCAGGTGGTAGGTCGGGGTCTGGCCCACCTGTCTGTCAAGCTTCATGCCAGCTGGTGGTCTCTGGGTTAGGGTTAGGGTTAGACCTGGTGGGCTTCGGTGGCCGGTCGGCCCTCGGCGGCCGCCCCACACTCAGATGCAGTGCTAGTGTCTGAAGCCACTTCATTTATTTATTTATTTATTTATTTATTTATTTATTTAATTATTTTTTTAATTTGAAGTTTGCAATATACAAACGTCAAAATTCCAGTTCATATTTGATTTTGCAAAATCAGTGCAGGTGTTTACAATTATATGGTAATATACAACATCATTATTAACAATAATATAAAGACAAGAGAATAAAATAAAATACATAAAATAAAATAGAACAAACTTTATGTGGTAGATTTTGTGGTAATATTCTGTGTAAAATGAAAATCATTTGTGACAGTTTATTTATTGAATAACTCTGCATATATATCAATCATTTTCATACATTTTTTCTTCATAATTAATTTAAGAGACTTAAAATAATAATCAACCTCAATCAGGAACAGTTTGAATAATGGAATAGCTTTTTGGAACTTGCATATATGGATGTGAAATTTCCCTAATATAATATGAAGATTAACAATGGTACATAGTTTTCTTTCCTTGAATTCAAAATAGAAAATCATATCCTTCCAGTCAACATTTATTTTATAAGATTTATTGCGCAGAATGTAGTACTCAAGTTCTTTCCAAAATTTGTTACTGTATGAGCAATCATAAAATAAACGCGTTACGCTTTCAAGTTCAGTTTTACAAAAGGTACATTTGTTGTTGATGTCATGGAATCTTGATATATATGTGTTGGATGGATATATGTTGTGTAGTATTTTTAGGTGTAATTCTCTGATTTTGTATGTGACACAAAGTTTAAAAAGAGCAAGCCATGCCTTGTGCCAATTAATATCTACAAAAAGAGCATTCTAAAAGAATTTTCCTCGTGGTGTTATTATCTTAGTATTACAGAAACATTCTCTGATACGTTTATTAGTGCATTTTTTACTCAAGATATCAATACCATTAATATAAAGTGTATCAACAGTTGTAGGTTGTACATTTTATTTTTTATAGTTTTTCATTATTTCTATCATACCACTAGGAATGGAGTTTATTATGGAGGGGAATTCTTTAAATTTGATAGGGAATGCTTTTTCTGTAAGAAAATCATTATAATTAAGTAATTGGCCAATGCAGTGAAATAAATCTTTCAAATAAATTATATTTCTATCAATCCAATTTTGTAAATAGAATGATTTTTTTCTTTTAGTAATATATTCCATATAATTGATTTGTATGGAGAAAAGTTATGTGAATAACATATTTTCCACGCCAGCATAGGTTGTTGATGGAATTCCAACATTTTAACTGGTAATCTTGAAATATTATAATTACATGACAATAAAAACTGAAGACCTCCGGTCTTCTTATAAATGTTATGTGGAATGAAATACCATAATGAATCAGGAGTTTTTAAACATTCTTTAAGCCATTTTACCTTAAAGGCAAAATTCAAGTTCATGAAGTCTAGTAAATCAAAACCACCTTTGACTTTAGGTTCAGAAAGCAAGTTTTTATTTTTTTCAGATGATGATGCTTATTCTTCCACACAAAGTTACCAAACATATTATTAATATCCTTACATGTAGAATCACAAACATTAAGGGAAAGGGCTGGATACACAAATCTGGAAACACCTTCAGCTTTAGTCAAAAGGATCCTTCCTAAAATTGATAACTCTCTTTGAAGCCATAAGTTCAATTTAGTTTTAGGTTTGTTTTTGTTTCATTTTCGGGGAGATATTAAGTTGTTGGTGCTCCATGACATTCTTAAAGACATGAATACCTAGCAATTTTACACACTTTTTAACGGGGATATCAAATGAGGTTTTAGCATTTGTTTGGTACAAGCTTATAACTTCACATTTAGATTTATTTAGTTTTAATCCAGAAGCAACTGAGAATTCCTTTATTAATGAAATGGCAGTTTCAATCTCATGTTTGTCTTTTAAGAATAATACTGTATCATCAGCTTGTTGGGTTAGTTTGATTTCCTTTCCAAAAATAGATAAACCTTTAATAACTGGATTATTTAAGATATGTAATGAAAGTAATTCAAGTACAATTAGAAACAAAGAAGGCGAAATCGGACAACCCTGACGGACAGATCTCAGGACTGGAAATCTTTTGGTCGTGTTTGGATATAGGATAACACTACTGTTCATATCTTTATTAAGCATTTTGATGGTTGACACAAAATTGTGACCAAAACCAAAAGTTTGGAGCGCTTTAAAGAAAAAATAATGTTCTACTGTATTGAAAGCTCTATAAAAATCCAGAAAAACTATATGAGAATTAGGATCAATATTGTCAGAGTAGTCTTATTAATCAAAAAACACCCTTATGTTACAACTGATGTGACGGTTAGACATAAAACCGCTTTGTGTTTCGCTTATTATCTCTTCAAGATCTTTTTTTTAACCTTCTAGCATAAACTAGTGCGATAATTTTTGTAATCTATGTTTAAGAGAGAAACGGGTCTTCAGTTCTCAATTAATAGGTGATCTTTTCAGGTTTGGGAATAAGGGATATAACACCCTGCTTCATAGTTGTAGACATTTCTTTTCTGTCAATTCATTCCTTAAATAAAGCAAATGAAAGATCTACAATGATATCCCAAAAATGTAGATAAAATTCTGCAGAGTCCGTCATTGCCTGGAGATTTGCCTTTTTTCATTGACTGGATTGCTTCTGAGATTTCAGGCTCTGTAATGGGTCATTCACTATTTGATTTAAAGTGTTCTGAAATGATGGGTGTCAAATTTTATCTAGACTCAATAAATTTATCGCAATCACTGTTATTATAATCTGACTTGTATAGCTTCTCGTAAAATGAACCAACATATTTTGAGATTTCCAATCCTTAACTTTGAGTGAAGAGATATTGTTTCTTTTTGGTTTCGTTTATCAAAGGCAAAAAAATAGCTGGAGTTACTTTCACCCAGTTCAAGCCATTTTGCTCTTGACCGTATGAAAGCCCCTTTGGCTATGTTAATATATATACTGTCTATTTCCTCTTTTAGTCTTTTCAATTCATTTTCTTCGTCTTCTGATAGATTATCTGTCTTCATTAATGTGTTTAATTAAGTCATGATACTGATCTCTTTAACAACATTATTTTTTTTAATTTCCTTACTCCAGCTCATTGCTTCTTCTCTGTAGACATGAAGGTGAAATAAACCAGAGTTCAGTTCTCGATTGTAAGAATCTATTTGCATTACCCCAGGTAAATTCTTTTATATCAGGATTTAAGTATCACCAAACATCTATAACTGAAAGTCGTTCACAGATAAATGCGGTGCTTTTAAATCTTAAATGTTTAATTGTTCTTAACGGTACTCTATCTATAAGATCATCTAGGCCATCGTTATAATCTCCCCCAATAATTAAGTGAGCCTCCTTATATTTCAATTTGAGGGACTCAAGTTTCTGATATAGTTGCATACACACGGTTATGTTTGCAAAATCAGGTAAGTAAATGAAATAGGGTTATATAAGTAGCTTTATTGAATAGAACAGCTCATTCTACAGCTGGACTAAGGAGAGGTAAGACTTTATTTTCCTTCTAGTTAACTGGTCTGTATATAGGGAAATGTAATTTTAAAGTGTCCGAGGGTAAGGGTTTTTTTAATCTTTATTTTACTCAGTGAAAATGCCTGACGATTGGCCGTACCAGAGGAGCTACCCTTTAAGGATTTCTTGGCTGTGGCTGATGGAGGAGGACGAGGCTGTCTTCGCCGTTGGCATTATTGTCAAACCTCTCTTTCCGAGACCTGCCCCAGCCCTGAACTTCCGGGCCCTGCACCCAACCCTGCACTTCCGGACCCTGCACCCAACCCTGCGCTTCTGCGCCCTGCACCCAACCCTGCGCTTCTGCGCCCTGCACCCAACCCTGCACTTCTGGGCCCTGAACCCAACCCTGCACTTCTGGGCCCTGAACCAAACCCTGCACTTCCGGACCCTGAACCAAACCCTGCACTTCTGGGCCCTGAACCAAACCCTGCACTTCCGGACCCTGCAACCAACCCTGCTATGATGATGATGATGATGATGATGATCAGGGGGCAGTGTTTTTTTTTGGTGTCCCTCCCCCAGACCTTGGACCTCCTCCTTCCCAGGCCATTGTAATCCTTGACCCCAACCCTGACCCAGGGGTTATGGATGTAGCTGAGGCTGGACCAAGGACAACCTCCTCCCTCCCTTCTGTGTATGCCTCAGCAGTGGAAGATGTGGAGGAGGATGTACACCTGATTTCAGATAGTGAGAGCTCCTGCAGCACGTCATCGGATGATAGCATCATTGTGATTGATGACTAGAGTTTAATTTTCTTGTTCTTTTATGTTTTAAAAATAATGATTAAAAATAAAAAAATAAATAAATGCAAAAATCTACAAATCATAAATAAACAGTAACAATGAGTGTGTTGTGTTTAGGATTAGGTTAAGGGGCTATCTACACCTCCTTTTAGGGTTATGTCAAGGGGCTATTTACCACCTCCTTTTAGGGTTACGTCAAGGGGCTATTTACCACCTCCTTTTCCACTTTGAATTGGCGCAGCTCGGCCCATGAGGTGGGCAATCGTACAAGACCTGTTGCGGGTGGTAGGTTGGGGTCTGGCCCACCTGGCTGTCGAGCTTCATGCCAGCTGGTGGTCTCCGCCAGTATTGCAGTTTGACTTTGAAAACAACAACAGGTGGGCCTCCGCACGCCAGCGGCCCGGTGGGTTTCGGTGGCCAGGCGGCCCTTGGCAGTGGCCCCACACTCGGATACAGTGCTGGTGTCAGAAGCTGCTATAATCTGCAGACTATAGCAAGTTCCGACACGAGCCATCGGACATGGTTCTACGGTGCACAGAGGCACGGACCTTGACCTACCCCTGGATTGGTGGGCCCCGCGACTCCAACGGTACCAATCCTGAGTCTCTACGAGGGAAGGATAAATAAGGCCTGTGTCCTAAGGTTAGGTTTAGGCAAGAAACCTGGTGTTTTCAGGTTTAGGGCAAGCGTTAATTGAAGGTCCGCTGTCAGCAAATGCTATCACGTGCTGTCAGATGCTGCTAAAAATAATAAGCTAAAATCAGTGAAAAACTGAAAACAATCAACATATTTAATGTTTAAAAATCTACTAGAACATACACAAACACACACACAACCACACAAACATTCCCCGTATATACAAAAAAATGAAGGTCGCGGTATCGTGACAATACCCGGAACTGTGATACTTTGTCTGGTATGGAACCGTGGTTATTGATTTGGTATTGTGACAACTCTGCTACATATATGATAGTGGTGGACTATGCTGCACTGATGGTGTTGCAAGAGCCTGCTGCAAATACAATAGGCCCTCCTCCCCTTGAATCTATTCAAGAGAACAAGCAAGAACTGAGTGACCTGCCAGTGTTGAGAGCAGAGTTCTCTGTTGGTGACAGGAATAAAGACATGGTGAATCCTCCTGATGCTTTTACACCAATGCTTAAACTTTGGTTAATGAGTTTCTACCATTAGGTTTTTATAATATTTACATTTTTTTAATCAAACTTTTTCACTTCCCTTTTCTCTTTAATACTCATTATGGACTACAACAAATCCAACTTTGAAGGACAAACCTTGAACCCCTTTGATGCCTCTAACATTGACTCTTATGATCTTGATGTTGAGCCAGATCTACATTTTTTTTCATCACTTGATACATCTTAAAGTTAAAGTGTGTCATAAAATATTGATTATGTAGTTCGTCTACATAAACACTTAGACACTGAAAGCTGAGATATTTTCACCCCATATTAATGTTAAAAACTATGATCAGTATTTAATCTCATTTAAAAACAAATATTAGCCTATAAAAGTGCTTGTGCAAAATCTGAAAGGGGCCTGCCATCATGAAAACATTAAGCTTTAAGTATTTATATTTTCAAACATTGCAACAACTTACAATTGGAGTCAGTCAAAAAAAAGAGAATTAAATCTTCTGCAGAAAATAATTGAAATTTGTCAATACATTGTCCAGTTCTAGTTCAACATAAGGTATAAAAAACAGTAACAATATAACTATATATGTCTCAATAACAATACTGACAATAAAGACAACATAAAACATTACGAACATTCACTATAGCTTTTATAGATTAGATTAGCTTAGACAGTACTTTTTTAATATTACACATATATACACATATATATTACACACATTATATATCTATTTCTATCTATATATCTATCTATATATCTATGTAACTATCTATATATATATACATACACACACACACACATATATATCATAATTATTATAATTAGTTAGATTTATAGCCTTATAAAATAATAATTTTATAACGGACCATGTTTTGAGTGGCAGTAGGTAGCAGCACTTCCCCTATTTTTTTAATGTATTCCCTGTTGTCTGTGATCTGTCTGTTGTGTTCCTTGTTTAAAACATCAACCCGTGTTGCATTAGATTCTGTAGCTTTCTGATACTCCCTCTAGGTAACCATAGCTTGTTTGTGTCTCTCAGATTTTGCATGCATTGCAAATCCCCCCACCTTATAGGTAGCTTTCTTCCAGTTTTTGAATCCAGATGTTGAGTCAAAGACAGTGCCTGGGCTATTAGGAGGACTAAAATGTCTGCATGCGTAACAATATGCAGCAATGCACCGAGCCTTTATTCTTATGAGAAGGAGACAATACAGAGAAGCACACGGCAGAAAGCAGTTCAGAGTATTGTCCCACTGAAACAAATGTGACAGTCCATTATATACCCTCTCAAGGAGGCCTCTTACTTTGGGAGAAGGGGAAAAAACAACAACAACACAGAGCTCCTTATCAGCTGTTAATTGGGGTGCAATAAACACATGGAGACTCTCCTCAGGAAATTACTCCTAGGTATAATCTCCTGTGTTATTCCATATCTCTCCCTGACCTCTGTGCCCAGAGGGTGATTTTACAGTGGGGTGTAAAACAGAAGAGTTCACCAGGTCATTCACACAGCAGTACAGCTTAAGTTACAGAACTAATCAGGTAAAAAATAAATGTATGCAAATATTCCACCATAACTCCCCCCTTTTTTATCATTTATGATAAACTATTTATCTGTCAGTGGAGAAAATGCTTACAGCTTTAAACTTACTTATCACTAAGAATAGATCATTATAGTTACACACCACTTTTATCACGATCACTGTTATCGTTTGAGTAGGAACTTCAGGAACATATAATAAATGATGACTATGTCTCACAGGGCATAATACCACATAATGATTAGCCATATGGACATTACATTTACACCCCGTATTAAGAATTTTGCAATGATTATTTACCAGTTTTCTCCTGTTACCATAGATACCATAGATTAAACCCATGCCTAGCTTTAACGTCTATAGATTTTGTCTGAGAGGTTCTGAAAAGAACTTCTTCAGGGGTGAGATTTTTTAGAATTTCTGTTTTGGAGATGTTTTTTTTTTTTCAAATATTGGAATTGAGGAAGCATGATCTGTGAAATTAAGTTTGGGTATAAAGGCTGTTTTTTGTCTTTATTCAAGCGAGACAATCATGATGGGTGTGTGGCTTCATAAGTAGTGTTACTTATGTTGTTGCATCTACTGTTTTAAATAGATAGATAATTGGTTACAATTAGCCTACTCTAGAAACAGATTACTTGAGGACATTTGGGTGGATTAAAACAAGGGTTCGACTATTCAATCATGATACCCTGCAAACCTGATGGTCCAGTGTTTGTGGATGCACATGGATCCTCTGTCTCTGTCTGAAACTGCTCATATGTCTCCCTCAGGCTCTTCTTCACTACTGAGATCTTGATCTGCTTCTCTTTCCTGCTCTGTGTCCTTATTGTCAAGCACTCCAAATCCAAAGCTCACTGGCTCTATTTCTGCAGACGTCTCAGCCTCCTGACATATGTTTTCTGGTCTATCTAGGTCTGTCTCAGCATCTCCCTCATCGTTCTTTTGTTTCTTTTGGGGGCAGAAATAGGACGTAATGTCAGTTTTTCTCCTCATTTTGAACTACTGACAAGAAAAAAAATGAAGAGGAATATAAAACATATCAGCAAATTAGAATATAAATAACATTACATATGATAGCGAGGTACTGGGTTGCTTGGAGTCGGGTTGTGGTAACGTTCCTTTGTGATAAGTTGTTACCTCATAACAATTACACAAATAACGTGTTGCTTATTGTGCAACTCTAGTACGGTTCTGTTGTCTTCTCTTTCTCCCGCGCAGCATTTGGTGGGCTTCTAGCAGTTTCGCGCTCTGGGACGTCAGACTGGAATCAAGTGCCATGAGCATTTGTTCCGCCTATCATATCGGCGCAATAGCAATGCTTTTTCTTATATAATATTTGTTTGGTGTGGAAGGGGGACCACAGGGGGGTCAAGGTTCAGTATTGCGGGGGCACTGGCCCCTGTTGGCCCCTCCCCAGAACCGCCACAGCATCTTGGATGCCTGATGTGGAGAAAAAGTTAAAAATAAAAAGATGTTCAATGCTTTTTCAAAGCACCTATTGTTAAGTTCATAAAACAACTGTCACAGGGTTCTTCCCGGACAAAAATATGGCGTAGTCAGGAAGACATGTTTTCGGGGTTTTTAATTCACCAATCTTCCAACAGTGAAAAAAAGTACATACAAGTGACAAAAAAAAAAAAAAAATCACATAAACTATGTACAAAAACTAGCAATGGTTGAAATGGGATCTTCAGCAACTTCAAACTCCTGTTAAAAAGAAAAAAACAGCAACAACACAGACAATATCCAAAAACATTCACAATCAACAATTCTCCCACTTCTCCAAATACCTGCAATGCGTCACCAATTCTCCACACAGCCATGGTCAAAATGACTGCCTTTTAAATAATAAGCCCCTCCCCAGTGAACGTGTCACAAAAAGAATAATTAGGCACAATATCAGCATTCCCTTCCTATATAAACAACCAAAATTGCATTAAAACCCATTCATAAATTGAGAAATATCTCAGTTACATTTTTCCCAATGTATATGTTTTTCATTTTGTCTTCAGTACTGAAGATTATCCAATAATTGGGGCAAACAAATGAGGGGACCATTTTCCCATTAAGTGCCCTTTAAAGACCCGGAAGTAGATGCGCCCCCGTTTGGCTGACACTGCGCCCAATTCTGCTTTCACCCCAAGATCAGCGGGTCAGCGCGGCTTTTTTCAATGCGGGTTAACCCGCGAGTGACTCCTTTGCCACTGCCTGCAGACCGTCGGCGAAGGGAGGGGCCACCGGGGCCATGGCCCTTGCTGGAATCTGATTGGCCCCTTCCCGGCCCCCCCTGGCGAAATAGTATCTTGTCATTGGGTAATTTGTTTTCCCTCAGAGGAGCGCTCGCTGATCGTTCCAGCAAAGCTTTATGGGAGCGGGGTGAGGGGGAAACAGATTATTGCAGTAGAGTTGGGACGGGAGCGGCTGGAAAATAAAACAAGCGCACCTCTTCTCTCACTTCCACTCTGCACCTGGAGGCCTGAGGTAAGTTGAACACAAATTAGTTACTGATTTTATCTTAACTCCTAGTTTACCCATCATCTTTATCTTTAGTTGGACATTTAATATGTTGCTGACAAAAGTTGACGTTCTGATAAATAGAGAGAGAGAGAGAAGAGGAGGGAGAGAGATATCTTCAGTGACAGTTTTGACTAGGCGAAATGGCGTTGCATATAGACGAAGGTGGATTTTTGCTGTGTCAGTGATGTGTCATGACGTTTGAGATATCGTCAACTTCCATTCTGCCTAGTCAAAACTGAATTACAGATATCTGCAATTGTCATTAAAAATGTGTGATGCATTTCATGTTGTTTTCTGTGACGCCATTGCAGATATCTGTAACTCAGTTTTGGCTAGGCAAAACTGAGTTACAGATATCTCTATCTGTAGTTTTGACTAGTGAAAATGACGTTATAGATATCTTGAATGAAGATTCCAGATATTCAAAGTGCAATCGCGATGAGTAAGATCGACTTTGTTGATATCTACAATGTTGATTCCGGATAGTAAAATTTGGCCATTAAATGTTAAAAGGCCATAGATTAGACCCTTTGAAATTGCGGACAGGAGCCGATTGTTGGTGGATTTGCACAGGTTTTTTGGCAAGTCTGAAAGGGGTGTAACAGAGGGCAGCGGGGAGAACTTGGCGTCTGCCGTGAGTGTTTATGTAATATATATGAAGACGTGTTTAGGACGGCGAGCGTGCACCCTTGTGGAACTACGGGACCTGTGGGCTGGTGAATCAATGTGACAATTGTGACCGCTGCGGTGGACCAGCAGAGGGTTAGGGAAAGTTTGGCGTGTGGTATGTGGGTGTAGCATGTAGCGTGTAGCGTGTGTGTGCGGGTAGCTTATAGTGTGTGTGTGTGTGCGCGCTCTGTCTGCACTCAGTGACTGGGCCGCTCCGTCACAATAACAAAGAGGCAGGTCCTGGCTCTTTCTAGCTAGGGTGTATTGTAAATGAAAGCATGGCATACTTACAGTCAGTGGCGTACACAGACTTTTTCAAGGGCAGGGGTGAAAAGGAAAAAAAGGGCACATACAGCGCGTTCATACTGCTGAAGAATAAGACTCCTCTAGGGGGGTCCAGGGGCATGCTTCCCTGGAAGAAAACTTTCAATATTTCACATTTAAAATCATCAATCTGATGCATTTTGGCAGAAAATTCAAGCAGAATTACAGGACAATATGAATGTATAATAAAGTATCTATCTATATATGGTCCCATTATGCTATGTAAGATACAGATAACTTCTCTCATGAAATGCATTAATTAATTTTCCACTGGAGGCCCGTGTAGATATCTACGTTATACAGTGCCTATCACAAGTATTCACCCCCTTGGATGTTTGACCCTTTTAGTGCTTTCATAAATCAATCATGGTCAATAAAATTTGGCTTTTTTAACACAAAAATTTGTTGGAAAAAACTCTTTAATGTCAAAGTGAAAACGGGTTTCTACAAAGTAATGTCAATGAAATAAAAATATATAAAGAAATATCATTGTTTGCATAATTATTCACCCCCTTCAAGTCAGTATTTTGTAGATGCACCTTTGGATGCAATCACAGCAGTGAGTCTGTGTGGATAAGTCTCAATCAGTCTTGTACATCTGCCCACAGCAATTTTGCTCCATTCTTCTTTGCAAAACTGCTCAAGCTCTGTCAGGTTGCACGGGTATCGGGCATGAACAGCCCTTTTCAAATCCAGCCACAAATTCTCTATAGGATTGAGGTCTGGGCTTTGACTCGGCCACTCCAGAACATTTACCTGGTTCTTTTTTAACCATTCCTGTGTAGCTGTTTTGGATCATTGTCTTGCTGGAAAATAAATCTTCTCCCAAGCCGTAGTTCTCTTGCAGACTGAATAAGATTGTCCCCCAGGATTTCGGTGTATTTTGCAGCATTCATTCTGCCCTCTATCTTTACAAGCCTTCCAGGTCCGGCTGCTGAGAAACATCCCCACAGCATGATGCTACCACCACCATGCTTCACAGTGGGGATGGTGTGTTTTTGGTGATGTGCAGTGTTTGGTTTCCGCCAAACATAACGTCTTGTCTGATGGCCAAAAAGCTCAATTTTGGTCTCATCAGACCAAAGAATCTTCTTCCACTTGACCATGGAGTCTTCCACGTGCTTTTTGGCAAACTCTAGTCGAGATCTAACATGAATTTTCTTCAACAGTGGCTTTCTCATTGCCACTCTCCCATAAAGCTTTGACCGGTGAAGCAGTTGCTATATGCACAGTCTCTCCCGTCTCAGCAGCTGAAGCTTGTAACTCCCTCAGAGTAGTCGTAGGGGTCTTGGTTGCTTCTCTCACCAGTCTCCTACTTGCACGGTCACTCAGTTTAAGAGGGCGGCCTGATCTAGGCAGATTCACACAAGTGCCATATTCCTTCCATTTCTTGATAATTGATTTCACTGAACTCAGGGGGATGTTCAATGCCTTGGAAATGTTTTTGTATCCATCCCCTGAATTGTACTTCTCAATAACCCTTTCCCTGAGTTGCTTGGAGTGTTCTTCTGTCTTCATGGTAGCCAGGAACACTGATCCAACAGTCTGGACCCTTCAGACACAGGTGTTTTATACCTCAATCACTTGAAACACACCCACACCACTCAGGTGATCTTCATTTCACTAATTGTGAGACTATTGGCAACAATTTGATGGACCTCTATTAAATTAGACCATTTAATTAAAAAGGGGGTGAATTATTATGCAAACAGTGATATTTCTTTATATATTTTTATTTCATTGACATTACTTTGTAGAAATCCGTTTTCACTTTGACATTAAAGAGTTTTTTCCAATAAATATTTGTGTTAAAAAAGCCACATTTTATTGACCATGATTGATTTATGAAAGCACTAAAAGGGTAAAACATCCAAGGGGGTGATACTTATGATAGGCACTGTATCTCCTGCTGTGTTAGCTAACATTATTCATCAATGACATGACACCTCTTTCACCAAGATTTAATTCTTCTGGTGATATGTTACCTTTAGCTAAATGTGATGTAATGCCCTTCGCGCTTGTATTTCCATGGTCTTGCGCTTGTAGAGTGAATGTTTTTGTCCTATTCAAGGCTCCCTTCAGGTGTGTGCACATGTTTGCAGTTCACTGACAATCTCTGGTATACCTATAGACTACAAAATGGCTATGAGTCCTTGAGCTCTGGGTCAACAATAAATAAGGTTACAATAAAAACACCACACTACAAAAATAAGACTCTGTTTAAAAACACTCGAGACCCAGGCTTGCAGCTCTGCCAAAAATAAAAACAGGTCTATGACTCCTCCTCTGTGCGTAGCTCTTGAAACCAGGAGAGATAAGGGGAGGTACTTAGCTGGCAGGAGAGGCGAAGCGTACTTCCACCTCTCCAAGTGTCTCACAGGGCCTCCTCTCCTTGTCGCTCTCTCTCTCCTCGTCGCTCCCTGTCCACGTCACTCTCCCAGGGCCGATCTGTTACTGAGGCACCGTCGTCTCGGGTCGCCAAGTCCCGCTGTCACCTGTCACTGCCGGCCGCTGGTCAAACCACTGCGTGGTCCTCACCAGCTACAGACCGCTTCCCCCAGCGTCTCACTCTGGCCCGCTCTGCACGCTGTGCTCTCACCTCGGGCGTCTTCACACCAGCGCTCCTCTGCACACCTGCGCGCACTCACACTCACTTTCCGGAAGGAAAGCCCACACCCCTTATGAATGTGCTGGCGTGCGCTCTCCCAGCGCTGCCAGGTGATTTAAATCAGGCATTAAGCGGTGCACACAGGAGAGGGGACAGAGTCACTCATGCAGTGAGCAATCACACACACCCCACACCCTGTGACACCTCCATGTCCATGTCGATTACCCCCACACCCCCAAAAAAACCTTTCCATCGGCTCTACACCGTAGGTCACTATTTTGATTTCATACCGGCAAATTTTGCTGAAAGGTGAGGGATTTTAATGCCTGGCATTTTAACATCATATTAGCACCAGGAAATCAAAACTGGTTCTGTGAGATAGTTCTGGCACAATATAGATCAAAAAGGGCCCAACATAGGTCACTGCAACAGTAATGTTCCATAGTATTTCTTAGTCCTAACGGTCTTCTGGAGTTTAGTGTGTTTTTTCCACTTAAGAGGGCAGTTTAGTGTGTTTTGTCAAACAGGAGGGCACTTTAATATGTGTTTAGATGATGGCACATTAGAGCACCTTTTTGCTCTCAAGGGTACTGTAGCATGCATTTTGGCCCCCAAGAGGGCACAGAGGGAACTTTTGCACACATTTTAGCTCCCAGGAGGACACTTTAGAGAGCATTCTGCCTCCCAAGAGGACACAAAGGGCACTTTAGAGTGCGTTTTGCCTTCTACGGGGCCGTTTACACGAGGCCGGATTCAGCCGAATCCGAGGAGTTTTCATTGTGTTTTAGCCTCCCGTTTACATGAGAACAGTGCCTGGAGTGCCTGAACTTTTGAAACCAGGTTCCAGAATAGGGCTGAAAGATGTATTGTCATCGTATCTTTATCGAGATATGAACATTCAAGATGTTAATGAAGAAAAAGCAGCGATATAAACAATATAGATTTGGCAGTGAGTTCTTATAAATAAAACTGCACTCTCCACATTCTTTTGTATTGTGATGTTTTTATTTTTCTGAAAAATGATTGGTTTTCACCGAACCTGTAGTCATATCGTATTGTAATGATATCGAGATGTCTGGCATGAATATCGAGATGAAATTTAGTCCAGAGTGGAGAGTTTTGAAAGCGCATCGCCACCCGGCTTAACGCTGAATCCCATGTAAATGGGATTCTGCGTTTCAGGATGAAACGCTGACGTCACCGCATGCACAGTACTTTCACATGAAGGCTGCGCGCGCATACCAGGAACAACAACAGCTTTGGCTGTCTACCGAGCAACATGTGTGCTGCTTACAGTGCTCGATATGTTGTGCAGACAAGACTATCCAGACAGATTTGTTGTCCAGACAAGAAACACCTGCATCTTCATGCGTCCACTCACCCTTGTAGTTTGTGAAAAGTTTTTCTTCTTCGTACGTGTGTTGTAACACCGCTGTTTCTCTGCAAACCTGCATCCCCATCTACTGGACTGGCATGCACGCTACAGCTTTCTGGGGAAAATAGCCTAGTGTAAATGGGGCCTAAGAGGGCATATTAGAGCACCTTTTTGCTCTCAAGGGTACTGTAGCATGCATTTTGGCTCCCAAGAGGGCACTTTAGAGTGTGCTTTGCCTCCTAAGAGGGAAACTTTAACACGTTTTGCCATCCAAGAGGGCACATCAGAGCATGTTTTTCCTCCCAAGAGGTCACTTTAGTGCGCGTTTTTCAATAGTTGGGCCACGAGGGGGGGCAATCGCCCACCCCTGCTCCCCCCTTGTGCTCACCCCTGCTTACAGTGGATCCTTTGGCACAACAGATTATGTTTGTGTCATGTTGACATTGTGTTGCACTGTACTGCATCCTCTGTTTGACATGTTTAGCTGTTACGCATGGTCTCTGTCTGGATATGCAATGGTGGGAAATCTTAGAGATGAAGTTTTGTCTATCGCACCCTCCCGGGATGCGATAGACACGTCGACAAAGTTGAAAAGTTTGAACTCTCCAGGCAATGTCGCATGTGGCTGTGCAGCAACAGCCAATCAGCGTTGTGTGAGTGTGTGACAGTACCCGTGACAGACTGTTTTCATTCCAGTTCACAGAGTGACAATCCACCTAGACAGGACCGCAGAGAACTCACAGAAGGTGCTGCTGCCGGGCCATCAGCTGCAGTGTTTTGTGGCTGGTAGGTGAGTGAAAAGGATACAGTTGGAATAATGTCAGTTAATGCATCCTATTATATGATATATGATACGATTGCAGTGAAACTCGAGCGGATGTGATGTCACTGAACGACGGCGCAGCGACTGTGTCCAAAATGAAGTATTTATGGACACGCAACGCGACTTCAACAAAATGAGCTATGAACAGGCGACAGGACTTGGGTTTGCGACGCGATCTTGGTCACAAAATCACATTCGGTGTGAATGCACCTTTAGGCTATCAAGTATACAGCCTAATTCTTGTATTGGTCTATTTCGCTAAAAATTTGGTTAAGAGTAGTGTTAATT
The DNA here is from genome assembly GCA_037902135.1 of Cetoscarus ocellatus. NCBI lineage: Eukaryota > Metazoa > Chordata > Actinopteri > Labriformes > Labridae > Cetoscarus > Cetoscarus ocellatus. The sequence goes on from JBAMNC010002242.1 coordinate 51,280, forward strand.
TTGATAGCACTTTTTTAAATTCAGTTTTAGTTATAGTCTTTTGCCTAAAACATCTTTTAATTTAGTCATAATTTTGTCAGTCTAGCTTTAGTTGAAATTTCACATTTTAGTCAACAAAATCTACTGTGAATTTAGTCAACCAATACAAAACCCAAAACCAGTGAAGTTGGCACGTTGTGTAAATCGTAAATAAAAACAGAATACAATGATTTGCAAATCCTTTTCAACTTATATTCAATTGAATACACTGCAAAGACAAGATATTTAATGTTCGAACTGAGAAACTTTATTTTCTTTTGCAAATAATCATCAACTTAGAATTTAATGGCAGCAACACATTGCAAAAAAGTTGGCACAGGGGCATTTTTACCACTGAGTTACATCGCCTTTCCTTTTAACAACACTCAGTAAACGTTTGGGAACTGAGGAGACCAATTTTTGAAGCTTTTTGGGTGGAATTCTTTCCCATTCTTGCTTGATGTACAGCTTAAGTTGTTCAACAGTCCGGGGTCTCCGTTGTTGTATTTTACGCTTCATAATGCGCCACACATTTTCAATGGGGGACAGGTCTGGACTACAGGCAGGCCAGTCTAGTACCCGCACTCTTTTACTACGAAGCCACGCTGTTGTAACACGTGCAGAATGTGGCTTGGCATTGTCTTGCTGAAATAAGCAGGGGCGTCCATGAAAAAGACGTTGCTTGGATGGCAACATATGTTGCTCCAAAACCTGTATGTACCTTTCAGCATTAATGGTGCCTTCACAGATGTGTAAGTTACCCATGCCTTGGGCACTAATACACCCCCATACCATCACAGATGCTGGCTTTTGAACTTTGCGCCTATAACAGTCCGGCTGGTTCTTTTCCTCTTTGGTCCGGAGGACACGACGACCACACTTTCCAAAAACAATCTGAAATGTGGACTCGTCAGACCAGAGAACACTTTTCCACTTTGCATCAGTCCATCTTAGATGAGCTCGGGCCCAGCGAAGCCGGCGGCGTTTCTGGGTGTTGTTGATAAATGGCTTTCGCTTTGCATAGTAGAGTTTTAACTTGCACTTACAGATGTAGCGACGAACTGTAGTTACTGACAGTGGTTTTCTGAAGTGTTCCTGAGCCCATGTGGTGATATCCTTTACACAGTGATGCCGGTTTTTGATGCAGTACCGCCTGAGGGATCGAAGGTCACGGGCATTCAATGTTGGTTTTCGGCCTTGCCGCTTACGTGCAGTAATTTCTCCAGATTCTCTGAACCTTTTGATGATATTACGGACCGTAGATGATGAAATCCCTAAATTCCTTGCAATAGCTCGTTGAGAAATGTTGTTCTTAAACTGTTGGACAATTTGCTCACGCATTTGTTCTCAAAGTGGTGCCCCTCGTGTAGCATGTATTTGAATGAATACAAAATTATTATACTGTAATTACACAAGGTTTGTAATGGCTAGTAAGGAAATGATCAGAAGAAACCAAGTACGGCTACTGGTGGGCAGGTGCAGCAAATAAAGACACTGAAACAGTATTTGCAGTTGAATATGAGAATATATTGAACGAATATAAAGTGTACAAAACAAAACAAAATAAAGTGCTAATATTTACAAAACTGCAGTTTTTAAATAACCGGTTCAAAAGTGCACATTTAGGCTTTTCCAATAATTCCAACACACACAACAGTACAGTCCCCCTGGTCTGGTTCCCTGATCAAAGGAATGATCAATTAAATGAGCACAGAGTTCATAGGATATGAGTTCAAGGGGTAATGGTAGAAAAGCGCGTTTAGTCCATAGCAGTGTGATTGTGGTGATAATGCTCAATTTGAGGAGGTGGGAGAGTAGGCAGGCTGAAGAGCCTCCTACCAGACCATCTGCAGGTAGAGCTGACTGTGTCAGAAGGGTTCCTCAGGCTCCTGGCCTTGGTTTGTAGCTCGCCATCTGGTGGTTGGTCTCAAGGCCGGGCACCTGGCCTGCATGGACCAAACAATCCACTTAGAAAACTCACTTACAAAGATGAAGCTAATGCTAAGCTAACATAGCACGTCACCTAATGCAGTAAAATGTATCAACCTACAATCAGATTTACATTTACAATCATCACGACTTCATGTTAGCATGATAACCATTAGCATGTTAGCATAACACATTGACATAAGAAATTCAAACCTATAAGCATCAATGAATTCCTAGAACCTCATGTTAGCATTAGCCTACAATGCTAGCAATAGCCTACGTGCTAGCATTGTGGCTAATGCCAACAGGCCATCATCCATTCTTGCATTGTTTCATAATTAACAGTTCAAACTCACCAGTTCCGTAGAATCACGTGGCTCACAAGATAACAGGTCCTTAGCACAAATGGTCTGGTTCTGAAGTTGGTTACAAAACAAGATTCTTAAAACCAAGAAACTGCGTAATATTTGAATCAAAAGTAAGGAATTGTTTGGAGAACTGACCTGCAGCTGCTGTTCCTTGGCTTCTCTCCCACCAACTAATGAGAGTGAAGTCAGGGAAGCTTGTATGGTGCTTGCAAGCAATTGTTTGGAGATTTGAAGTCATATGATCATGTCATATGACATGGTGCATTCAAAGACCAAAGAGAGTGGGAAAACTTATACTGGGCCAAGTATGGTGATTTTAACCCTGGTGACCCTCGCCCCATCCTTGTTTGTGAATGACTGACCATTTCAGGGAAGCTGCTTTTATACCCAATCATGGCACCCACCTGTTCTCAATTAGCCTGTTCACCTGTGGGATGTTCCAAACAAGTGTTTGATGAGCATTCCTCAACTTTCTCAGTCTTTTTTGCCACTTGTGCCAGCTTTTTTGAAACATGTTGCAGGCATCAAATTCAAAATGAGCTAATATTTGCAAAGAACAACACAGTTTACCAGTTCGAACGTTAAGTATCTTGTCTTTGCTGTGTATTCAATTGAATATAGGTTGAAAGGGATTTGCAAATCATTGTATCTGTTTTTATTTACGATTTACACAACTGGCCAACTTCACTGGTTTTGGGTTTTGTATATGAAGTGTAAAGAGTAAGGCATTTTTTATGTTTCCTTGAACTTCTTCTTGAATTAATTAACAACCAAATATTTGGTTGATGAGTGGGTATTATTTTTGTAAATCAGGTTTTCTTTGGGTGACTGTAACCATGTTGTATCAAATCACATGGAGTTGTAATGCATTGTTGCTTATTGTCCGTTATATTATGTTCTCTCATATTGTATGGTAATGAAAGTAATTGTATTGTGTGATATTAAGAGTAATTTTGTGAATTTTACCTCTCTTTTTTTATCTGCATAGGTAATTATCTTTAAGTATTATATTTGCATTAGTTGAATAATCAATGCTGTCAGCTCTTCATGGAAGTGGATAACAACCTTTGTTAATCTTTTACGATTTTGTTGTTTCGATAGTCATTTTACCAATACCAAAAAAGGATAGAGCTATCTTTCCAACCAGGTGAGAAAGTTTGAGCTGATAGAACATCCGAAAGTCCAGACAAAGTGCTTGGAGTGTGAATACCTGCCATTGAGTGTGGGGTCTCTTTATTTGTAGAATTAAAACATTTATTTATCCTGTGTGTGGTAGGAGATAAATCTAGAGACAATCACACAGAGACATGTTAATAAATAGTGTTTCTAGTTCTGTTCTGAACTTTTCAGACAATGTTATTAGAAGGAGTACCCATGAAGTTATTTACTTTTCTGTTTTATTTGGCTGATAGAGAAGTTCCTCCTTTCTGTTCTTTCCACAGTGGAGTAACAGGAAGTGTAGGTTGCCTGAGTAGTTGTAGTCTCCCTGCCACTACCATGAGTTGGAGTTTGCTGACTCAACTGCTGGAAGAAATCCACAACCATTCGACATTCGTGGGTAAGGTCTGGCTCACGGTCCTCATTGTGTTCCGCATCATGCTGACAGCTGTGGGAGGTGAGTCCATCTACTATGATGAGCAGAGCAACTTTGTCTGCAACTCAGCTCAGCCAGGCTGTGAGAACGTCTGCTACGACGCCTTCGCCCCACTCTCACACGTCCGCTTCTGGGTTTTCCAAATCATTCTGGTGGCCACGCCCTCGCTCATGTATCTGGGATATGCCATCAACAAAATCACACAAGCAGAGGAGCAGGCGGGAGGAGAGGCTGGATATTCACGGAGGATGCCTAAGAAGCGCTTTCAGTCGGGCAGGAAGCAGCAAAGGGGCATTGAAGAGGCGGAGGACGACCAAGAGGAGGATCCGATGGCTTATGAGATGGTGGAGGTCAAGAGTGTTGGTGGTGGAGTGGCTAAAGTAAACGCTGGAGATGGACAGGGGAAGGTTAAAGTACGCCACAATGGGCGGCAGCGTATTAGAGCAGATGGACTGATGTGTATTTATGTGCTTCAGCTCCTGGCCTGCACCCTGCTGGAGGTAGCTTTCCTGTGTGGACAATATTTCCTGTACGGTTTGGCTGTCCCGTCCTCTTACGTGTGCTCTGACCTGCCCTGCCCTCACAAAGTGGACTGCTATGTGTCACGGCCAACTGAGAAGACCATTTTCCTCCTCATCATGTACGCCATCTCTCTGCTCTGTCTGTCCCTCAACATATGGGAGTTGCTTTACTTGGGTGTAGGAACTATCTGTGACATTGTGCGCTACAACAGGTCGGAGCTCTCAGACGATGAGCTCTGCGGACTTACACGTGGTCATGGTGCTCTGAACAAGGCCAGCATGAGCAAAGAGGAATATAGAAGTTATCCTTTTTCTTGGAACGCACCATCAGCTCCACCAGGTTACATCACCAAAGTGAGGCCTACAGTCAGCCACAAATCCACAGTAACAACCAGAGCAAGCCTCAGCGAGAACGCAAACACAGACAAGCCTAACAAGACAGATGCAGACAGAGGCAGCAGCTCCAGCAGCAGCAAATATAGAGTCAGAAAAGGTTCAGACTGGGTCTGAGAAACTGGCTAAAACTTTTGATTTTGCAGTTATTTTAAGAAAAAAAATCCCTCTCACACAGATACACTGTTTATGATTGTGTGTCACCACTAAATATATGCAGATACATCCCTCAAGTTTTTATACCATTACTACTGTAACATGGAAATATTAGTAACAGAATCTACCCTGTACCAGCCTTGCTTTGTCTCATGAACCCTCTACACCATGAAGATATGCTATAAATCTCCAAATATACAGATTACAAATATCAATTAAAGATACAAAGTAATTTATATCACCAACCTTTTTCAAATCAAGGTCTCCTATGATGCTGATAGAGAAAGCTAGACCCCCCCTGCTAAAATTCACTGAGAAACCTCAACTAATAGCAATCCTCAATTCATCGCTCTGATAAAGAGATGGGATATAAATGCACAACCAGTAGATTTGAGGTCACATTTGCATTTTTCAACACACACAGCCTCATACAAAACAAAACCTTTGGCTCTAAGAAAGGAAGATTTGACACTGTCAGCAACAAAACACATTTAAATCTGTCTCTGAAGTTGGGTTGTATGAGGTTCATTTTAATGGTAAATATATTAGCCATAGCTTAAACAATCAGCTTCTGTGCTTGTAAGGAGAGAACAGGCACAGGGTCCGGGCTATACATTGCTGCAGATGCAGCCAAGAGCTCTGTGTAATTTGTTCAGTTCAAATAAAAAACATATTCAGTTATTTCTCCCCTGGATAATTGCAATTGTTATTGTGTTTTATATTGCTGGAAAGCCTGATTTGTCACTATTACAGTGAGGTACAACTTGTAGGGATTGTGAATTCAGGAAATGAGTGTAGTCAAAGACAGATCACAAAGGGGGTGTCCCAGGAAGACAACAACACCAAGATGACCTGTTTTTACCCTTGCTTTACTGATGAAATGTATGCTTTCTTTCAGGAAGAAGGTGATTTGGCACCTTATTTTTGGGTGCTACCCAGATGTCTAGCTGTGTTGCTCATTTTGCGAATTCACAATCCCTACAATTTGTACCTAGTTATAAAGCTGACTTACTAGGCTTTCCAACAATATAAAAACAGTAGTGATTGGTATTATCAAAGGGGAGAAATAATGTTTCCAAACTGTTTTAGGAGTATATTTACAACACTTTGTTTTTATTCTACTTGAGCACACTGCTAGGTTTATGTGTCACATCTGGGGTGATGTAGAACTAACATTAAGGTGCTTGCTAGCAAAATATTAGGCATTGTAAATGTGTTTAGTGCAGTGTACTGTACTAAACAATGCCGTTTTCAGTCTGTTTGACCTAAAATTCTGTAAATTTGGTCCCATCTGCAGTAGTGGGCAGTGAGTCCTGGTTCTCACCTTACAGGGGCAGAGCTGATCATTGAAATAAAATTAGATAACCCCACCTAAAAAACACTGAACTGTCCCTTTGAGGAGTAAATGTTATGTTAATTGTTTCACCCATAAACAGAAAATATATATATTTTTACTTTGATTATCAGTTTTAAGGTGTTTTTTTTTTTTTTTTACTGTTTTTTGTTCAGGAAATAAAGTTAAAAGATCTCTTTTATACAGAATCATTTTGCATCTACATGAGAAACAAGTTTTCTGAATACATGAGAATTACAAGATAAGATTTAGTAAAATAAGAAACTGCTCTATTTAATAAAGTAATGGCAAAGTCCCAGTGTTACCACTTATGCAGATTGTTCAAGGAGCAAACATGGCCATATTGACAAGTTATATACAATTTTGTTTTGATTTGTGTTTGAGACATTGGGAGACATTGGGATTGCCTTTGCGTATTAGCAGCATAGCTGGTTTATTCATTAAATAATTCTCTGCAGAAGAACCAAAACATTACAGTTGTGCAGACACAGTACCTGTTTGATCTGCTGGAAATTACATCGTTTGTTCAGGATCAATGGACAACAGATTTTTTTTCACAAAATTTTAAAATGGGATTTCATAGACACCATAGACGCTTGGTCAGTGATCGGGAGGTTGCAGGTTCGAGCCCAGCTCCGGGCAACACATGCCGATGTGTCCCTGAGCAAGACACTTAACCCCAAGTTGCTCCCACTGCTGCATCAGTGGCGTGTAAATGGGCATGAAAGGGCGTGAATGTGTTAGTTGATACTGATGATAACTGACGTAGAGACTCAGAACCATCAGTGAGTGAATGTGAGAGCGAATGGGTGTGAATGGGTAAGTGTGACCTGCAGTGTAAAGCTGCTTTGAGTATTCAAAAAACTAGAAAAGCACTATAGAAGCTCAAGTCCAAGTCTAAAATGAAAACCAAAAAGGGCAAATATTTAATACTGTTAAAAGTTATCTCAAATTTCACAGTAGTTATCTTGTTAATTCAGAAAAACAGATCAGAATTCTAGTTTTTGCATGTGAATGCAAAATCCTTTCATTATTATATATATAGTTTTATTTTAAAATGGCATGAGTCTGGATTTAAGACTTTTGGTTGAACAGTAAAACTTAGCCAAAGCAACAGAAAACCTCCACTGAGTCTGCATCACAAATATTTAACCTTTTTTAAGTGACGAAGATGGAGAGTAGTTGCCAGTTTACCTGCTAGAAGGATTGAGCTTTAAGCTGCTTTAAGTGTTCACAGTTTTGTTACTATTTACACCGGGTTTGATTTTGATTGTTTACCACAGTCATTAAAAAGGATATTATTTTCAGTTGTCTGATATTCCTGAGGGGAAAGGAGCTCTCATTCCTGTTTTAAATCTATGTCAGTAGAAACGGAATATTTGTTCAGACTGTTATCAGCGTCTTATTGTTAAGCTGACAGTTTTGCCTCTACTTTATTTGTTTGATTTATTCTGCGAACTTATTCTCAAGTTAGTCTTAGATGTTGTAAAACAGGAAAATTTATCACTGCTTCTTGCCTTTTATTTTAAGGATGTCGTATAGACAGTCCTCTGTCATTTATACTGTGGTTTCATTTTTTTCTTTTGATTTTCAGTTTGAAGTTGAAATAAATGAAGTCGATTTGCACTGTGACATGTGGAAAATATTTGTGTTAACAAAAAGTGCATCTTTGAATAAATAATTTGTTTTGTTTGCTCTGTGGCCTTTGTCGTGCACAAACCAGCTGTGGAGTCATAAAAGAATTTAACAAATAATATGCAAATCAAATTCTTCTGGGTTCAGGGTTGAACTTTTTACTAATTCTTGTTACTTTGAGAAGATAAATAGGTTCTTTTAATAAGGGATGTAGCCTGGCTGTGCTTTTCCTACATCAGTGGAGGGCAAAAACACTTGAATGTGGCTCTTTGATTTAGCTGAAAAACTGGTCAGCAGTATATTAATGTATCTGTATTTAAATCACACAATTTTGGTTGAAGACAAAAAATTCTTAAAGAAAAATTTGACTACGAGGAAAAGTTGCACCTAGGAACAGATGATGACAGTACAGACATTCAGCACATACTTTTCATTCCAAAACTGCAAGGCATGCATGGATCTTATAATTTACCCATGCTAGATACATATGTGTATGTTATTTTTAAAATGACCGTTTTGAAATGGGAAAAGGCATTGTTACATTTGAAGAGCTTGAGCACTAACTAGACTCTTAAATGTTTAGAGACAAAGGAAGTTTCAACACCACAGTTTGATTCTTTGATATTTTTTAAATGCTACTTTGGTATTAAGGACGCTCATTAAAAAATGTATTAAAAAAGAAACTGAACAAAACATGCATCTCTGCCTTTCTTTTGAATTTCTTTTTGGCTCTTTCTCAAACTTAATGTAAGAATATGAATATTACACTAATTACTAAACACCTTATCCATGAGCTTCAGCCTCTGAAATTAATAAATTTGACACCACTAGAATTTTAAAATCCTGCCATTAGACAGTGAAATAGGATTTAGTCATCAGATTTTGTAATATTTGATATTTTAGCAGTCAAGGAGATAACCCTTTCCTTTAAATACTTAAATAGTCTTTTGTCAGGATTTTTCCTTCACAGTCCTAAGATTGCTCAGTGGTGCCTTTAATGGTTCTTACCAACACCTGACATAATTCAGAATGAAGATGCAGAGAACAGCTGGGTGCAATCAAACAAAGTTTTACTTGCAGCAAGGAGAACAACAATACAGAGTGTCAAGCAGTCTGAGGTGTTGATCTGAAGCTAATACAAAAGTCTTCTCTCTATAGGGATGTGTGTGTGTATCATGTAAGAGAGAGTGAACGGGGGGAGAAGTGGAGTGTCCTTGACTCAGGCTTTGATCCTCTTTTTGTGCCGGTTCGAGCTGGTCTCGAAGATACACTGAGTCGTAATTAAGGGTGAGCATCAGGATGGAGATGTTCAAATACATGAGAACACTATATACAATATATACATAGATCAAATTATTCTTAACATCTTTGCATTTGTTTATTTAACCGTTTATGATATTAATATGTTTTGATAATGTCTTTTGTTTGTACTAAGGCTTTGTATCACAGGGTAACTCCTGGCGCAATACAACTTAAGATAAAATGTCCATGACATTGATAACATCGCATAATGGCAATACTGCATTAATCAGCAATATTTTTTTATCTATTTATACTTTATCAAACCACCAGAGCCTCTTGAGATTAAGAAACTCTTTAACTAGAGTGTCTTGGCCTAGATGAGCAGTTATGTATAATAAAACATTAAATTATATAGCCTGATATCTGAAAAACTTAAGAATGATAAATGGCTCTTACAAAAATGAAACAAAATAAAATGTACATATATGTGTGTGTGTGTGCATATATATATAGATATATGTATATATCTATATATATATTTATATATATATATATATATATATATATATATATATATATATATATATATATATATATATATATACACAAAACCCAAAACCAGTGAAGTTGGCCAGTTGTGTAAATCGTAAATAAAAACAGATACAATGATTTGCAAATCCCTTTCAACCTATATTCAATTGAATACACAGCAAAGACAAGATACTTAACGTTCGAACTGGTAAACTGTGTTGTTCTTTGCAAATATTAGCTCATTTTGAATTTGATGCCTGCAACATGTTTCAAAAAAGCTGGCACAAGTGGCAAAAAAGACTGAGAAAGTTGAGGAATGCTCATCAAACACTTGTTTGGAACATCCCACAGGTGAACAGGCTAATTGAGAACAGGTGGGTGCCATGATTGGGTATAAAAGCAGCTTCCCTGAAATGGTCAGTCATTCACAAACAAGGATGGGGCGAGGGTCACCAGGGTTAAAATCACCATACTTGGCCCAGTATAAGTTTTCCCACTCTCTTTGGTCTTTGAATGCACCATGTCATATGACATGATCATATGACTTCAAATCTCCAATCAATTGCTTGCAAGCACCATACAAGCTTCCCTGACTTCACTCTCATTAGTTGGTGGGAGAGAAGCCAAGGAACAGCAGCTGCAGGTCAGTTCTCCAAACAATTCCTTACTTTTGATTCAAATATTACGCAGTTTCTTGGTTTTAAGAATCTTGTTTTGTAACCAACTTCAGAACCAGACCATTTGTGCTAAGGACCTGTTATCTTGTGAGCCACGTGATTCTACGGAACTGGTGAGTTTGAACTGTTAATTATGAAACAATGCAAGAATGGATGATGGCCTGTTGGCATTAGCCACAATGCTAGCACGTAGGCTATTGCTAGCATTGTAGGCTAATGCTAACATGAGGTTCTAGGAATTCATTGATGCTTATAGGTTTGAATTTCTTATGTCAATGTGTTATGCTAACATGCTAATGGTTATCATGCTAACATGAAGTTGTGATGATTGTAAATGTAAATCTGATTGTAGGTTGATACATTTTACTGCATTAGGTGACGTGCTATGTTAGCTTAGCATTAGCTTCATCTTTGTAAGTGAGTTTTCTAAGTGGATTGTTTGGTCCATGCAGGCCAGGTGCCCGGCCTTGAGACCAACCACCAGATGGCGAGCTACAAACCAAGGCCAGGAGCCTGAGGAACCCTTCTGACACAGTCAGCTCTACCTGCAGATGGTCTGGTAGGAGGCTCTTCAGCCTGCCTACTCTCCCACCTCCTCAAATTGAGCATTATCACCACAATCACACTGCTATGGACTAAACGCGCTTTTCTACCATTACCCCTTGAACTCATATCCTATGAACTCTGTGCTCATTTAATTGATCATTCCTTTGATCAGGGAACCAGACCAGGGGGACTGTACTGTTGTGTGTGTTGGAATTATTGGAAAAGCCTAAATGTGCACTTTTGAACCGGTTATTTAAAAACTGCAGTTTTGTAAATATTAGCACTTTATTTTGTTTTGTTTTGTACACTTTATATTCGTTCAATATATTCTCATATTCAACTGCAAATACTGTTTCAGTGTCTTTATTTGCTGCACCTGCCCACCAGTAGCCGTACTTGGTTTCTTCTGATCATTTCCTTACTAGCCATTACAAACCTTGTGTAATTACAGTATAATAATTTTGTATTCATTCAAATACATGCTACACGAGGGGCACCACTTTGAGAACAAATGCGTGAGCAAATTGTCCAACAGTTTAAGAACAACATTTCTCAACGAGCTATTGCAAGGAATTTAGGGATTTCATCATCTACGGTCCGTAATATCATCAAAAGGTTCAGAGAATCTGGAGAAATTACTGCACGTAAGCGGCAAGGCCGAAAACCAACATTGAATGCCCGTGACCTTCGATCCCTCAGGCGGTACTGCATCAAAAACCGGCATCACTGTGTAAAGGATATCACCACATGGGCTCAGGAACACTTCAGAAAACCACTGTCAGTAACTACAGTTCGTCGCTACATCTGTAAGTGCAAGTTAAAACTCTACTATGCAAAGCGAAAGCCATTTATCAACAACACCCAGAAACGCCGCCGGCTTCGCTGGGCCCGAGCTCATCTAAGATGGACTGATGCAAAGTGGAAAAGTGTTCTCTGGTCTGACGAGTCCACATTTCAGATTGTTTTTGGAAAGTGTGGTCGTCGTGTCCTCCGGACCAAAGAGGAAAAGAACCAGCCGGACTGTTATAGGCGCAAAGTTCAAAAGCCAGCATCTGTGATGGTATGGGGGTGTATTAGTGCCCAAGGCATGGGTAACTTACACATCTGTGAAGGCACCATTAATGCTGAAAGGTACATACAGGTTTTGGAGCAACATATGTTGCCATCCAAGCAACGTCTTTTTCATGGACGCCCCTGCTTATTTCAGCAAGACAATGCCAAGCCACATTCTGAACGTGTTACAACAGCGTGGCTTCGTAGTAAAAGAGTGCGGGTACTAGACTGGCCTGCCTGTAGTCCAGACCTGTCCCCCATTGAAAATGTGTGGCACATTATGAAGCGTAAAATACAGCAACGGAGACCCCGGACTGTTGAACAACTTAAGCTGTACATCAAGCAAGAATGGGAAAGAATTCCACCCAAAAAGCTTCAAAAATTGGTCTCCTCAGTTCCCAAACGTTTACTGAGTGTTGTTAAAAGGAAAGGCGATGTAACTCAGTGGTAAAAATGCCCCTGTGCCAACTTTTTTGCAATGTGTTGCTGCCATTAAATTCTAAGTTGATGATTATTTGCAAAAGAAAATAAAGTTTCTCAGTTCGAACATTAAATATCTTGTCTTTGCAGTGTATTCAATTGAATATAAGTTGAAAAGGATTTGCAAATCATTGTATTCTGTTTTTATTTACGATTTACACAACGTGCCAACTTCACTGGTTTTGGGTTTTGTTTATATATAAGTGTGTATATATATATACACACAAATATGTATGTATATATGCATGTGTATATATATATATACACAGACGTGGACAAAAATGTTAGTACCCTTCTGTTAAAGAAAGAAAAACCCCCAGTTGTCCCTGAAATAACTTGAAACTGACAAAAGTAATAATAGATAAGCAGGAGCAGCTGCAGCAGCTGCAGCAGGAGGAGCAGCGGGATGTTATCAGCAGCCTTTTACCATCTAAAATCATTGCCAAAATCAAAGGTATAGTGTCTAAACCTGACCTGGAGAGACTTATCCATGCATTTGTCTCCAGTAGGTTAGACTACTGTAACGGCCTGCTCACTGGCCTCTCCAAACGAGCTGTAAGACAGCTGCAGTACATCCAGAATGCTGCTGCTCGGGTCCTGACCAAAACCAGGAAGTACGAGCACATTAGTCCTGTGCTCAGGTCCCTACACTGGCTTCCTGTGGCTCAGAGAATAGACTTTAAAGTACAAGTCTCTCCACGGCCTAGCACCAAAGTACATCTCTGACATGTTAGTGCCATATGAACCGTCTCGGACTCTGAGGACCTCAGGGACCGGCCTCCTGCTGGGGCCCAGAGTCAGGACTAAACATGGAGAATCAGGGTTCCAGTTTTATGCAGCTATCTGTACTCTTCTCTTTTAAAGTTCATTTTATAATGATTACTTTTGTTTTTATTTTGTATTGTGATTTTAATGCATTTTTCTTGTTCTGTAAAGCACTTTGAATTACCTTGTGTACGAATTGTGCTCTACAAATAAACTTGCCTTGCCAGGAGGAGCAGCAGGAGCAGCAGGAGCAGGAGCGGCAGCAGCAGGAGCAGCAGGAGCAGCACTAGCAGCAGGAGCAGGAGCAGGAGCAGCAGCAGCAGGACAGGTGAGCAGACACAGGGTGGGGGAGGTGAAAGACAGACAGGTGAGGAGAGGCAGGGTGAAGGAAGTGAAGCAACAGGTAAAAGTCAAAAGTTCCCTTTTGGCTCCTGAGCAGCAGGGTAAAACCATTTCTATAAGCCTGGGGGAAATCTTCTTTTGGGATAAAACATTCTTAACCCTGACTACCTGAGGCCTGTGGATTAAAAAGTCTGTAAGCCAGGTGGTCAAACCAAGCTCAAGACTGAAATGGGACACAAGTTTATGACGTAAAATGAGTAATTGTATTAAAAGCTGATGAGAAGTCAGCGAATAAAAGTCTAACATGGGTTTTTGTACCCTCAAGATGCTTGTACAGAAAGTTATAAAGAGTGATGGTAGCAGCCTCCACTCCTCTAGTAGGCCGATAAGCAAATTGCATCGGATCAAGTAACTCCTGAACTTCATTCATTAGAAATTCCTTAACCAGGCGCTCAAAACACTTCATGACCAATGAAGTGAGAGCTACTGGTCTAAAGTCATTCAGCTCTTTAGGCAGTCTCCAGGTCAATTGAAGCAAGCCAGGTTTCGGTGAAGGCCATAATGCATGCATTCCTGAATTTCTCCAGACATTGGCTTGGAGCTCATCAACCTTATTTATGGTGGACTGGGCGTTGCAGGGAAGTATAGAGGGGAGTGGTATACGGTGAAGTTTCAGACGCTTCAACCTCTGTCTGACTCCTTCTTGCCTCCCCTGTTTCCGCGTCTTGTATTTCCTTTTATCCCGAATCCAGTTAATGTGTTCACAAGACTGATAGAAGATGTCTGCTGTTGAACGGTCCTCCACAGTCATGTCCAAAAGAGTGGGAAGCTGCTGGTGATTGTCTCTCAGGCTCAATAAATATGTCCGAGAGTACTGGATCCTGCCTGTTTGCCCGAGGCAAGGATCATGCAGACACTGAGCCACAGCAGACGATGTCCATATTATAGTGGAATACAAGAGATCCATTTTTGAAGGAGAGAGCCTCAAAAGTGTAGGGGACAACAGTCCAAAAACAAGTTTGGTTGATTACTTACTACAACGTTTAAACAACACAAAACAATAAACAGGACAGACCGCTCCACCACTGCCTGTTGCCACACGCGCAGCGCCAGTGCCTTTGACAACAGACCCTAACTCCGCCTGTAGTCACCGCCACATTCGACAGACATTCACTTTTTTGCGACCCCCACTGCATCATTATTATAGGTTATTTGAAGTTCATCAAAACTGTGAAACATCTGCCTTAATCTGCTGTCCAACGTATCCCTAAACTGTGAGAAATCGATGCTTTGACTCGGAGCTATTGAAGGTAATCGACGCGAAAAAAGGCGAAATAAATAGCCTATGAAACTATCTCCACGCCTATAATAATGATAGTATAAGTAGTAATAGTAAAAATAATAATTATAAAAATTATATTTCAGTTAGTCAACTTGTGTGGCCATTCCCCCCAACACATTAGCTTTAGAGGAATATAATTGTTAAAACCAAAAGCTCAAGGAAGGAGGCTGGTAAAAGTTGACAGTGGTTTTATTTAGCTCCAACAACAGCAGTGAAAGGGGGCAAAAGGGGAATCTTCGTGTCTGTGGGGGATTCCAGTGACACAGGTGAGAGAATAATTGGTGCACGGTGGTGAG
>JBAMNC010002243.1:0-66428 GCA_037902135.1 Cetoscarus ocellatus
TTTAGAGTACAAAATATCTAAATGGTGTTATCTCAACGAAATAAGCTTTTTCTGCACCAGAAATGCTGTTCTTGAATGAATCTGATATTTTCCTGGCACATCAGTTTTGAGTCTGTAATGATCTTTTCCCAGTGATTTACGCAGTTTTTAGACAAGTTTTGAGTGTAGAAATCAATTCCAAATTTTTGCTGCATTTTAGTGCAAAATATCAAAATGGTGTTATCTCAGCGAAATAAGCTTATTCTGCACCAGAAATGCTGTTCACCTATAAAACTGAAATTTTCCTGGCACTTCAGTTTTGAGCAAAAAATGATGATTTCCAACTGATTGACGCAGGCTTTAGACAAGTTTTCACACTTAGAACCAATTCCAAATTTTTGCTGCATTTTAGGGTACAAAATATCTAAATGGTGTTTGTTATCTCAACGAAATAAGCTTATTCTGTACCAGAAATGCTGTTCTTGAATATAAAACTGAAATTTTCCTGGCACGTCAGTTTTGAGCCAGAAATGATCTTTTCCCAGTGATTTACGCAGTTTTTAGACAAGTTTTGACTCTTAAAACCAATTCCAAATTTTTGCTGCATTTCAGTGCAAAATATCAAAATGGTTTTATCTCAGCGAAATACACTTATTTTTGATCAAAAACCCTGTTCACCTATAAATCTGAAATTTTCCTGGCACTTCAGTTTTGAGCCACAAATGATCTTTTCCCAGTGCTTTACGCAGTTTTCAGACAAGTTTTGCGTGTAAAAATCAATTCCAAATTTTTTGCTGCATTTTAGAGTACAAAATATCTAAATGGTTTTATCTCAGCGAAATACACTTATTTTTGATCAAAAACCCTGTTCTTGATATAAATCTGATGTTTTCCTGACACTTCAGTTTTGAGCTAGAAATGATGATTTCCCAGTGATTTGGGCACTGATCAGACAAGTTTTGAGTGTAAAAATCAATTCCAAATGGTTGCTGCATTTTAGAGTACAAAATATCTAAATGGTGTTATCTAAGCGAAATAGGCTTATTTTTGATCAAAAACCCTGTTATTGATATAAATCTGATATTCTCCTGGCCCTTCAGTTTTGAGCGATAAATTATCTTTTCCCAGTGATTTTAAGCAGTTTTTAGCCAAGTTTTTAGTGTAAAAGTCAATTCCAAATTTTTGCTGCATTTTAGTGCAAAATATCAAAATGGTGTTCTCTCAGCGAAATACGCTCATTCTGGACTAGAAATGCTGTTCTTGAATAAAACTGATATTTTCCAGGCACTTCAGTGTTGAGCCAGAAATGAACTTTTTCCAGTGATTTACGCCGCCTTTCGACAAGTTTTGAGTGTAAAAATCAATTCCAAATTTTTTGCTGCATTTTAGAATACAAAATATCTAAATGGAGTTATCACAGCGAAATACACTTATTTTTGATCAAAAACCCTGTTCTCGATATAACTCATACATTTTCCTGGCCCTTCAGTTTTGAGCCACAAATGATCGTTTCCCAGTGATTTACTCAGCGAAATAAGCTTATTCTGGACCAGAAATGCTGTTCTTGACTAAAACTGATGTTTTCCTGGCACTTCAGTTCTTATGCCTAAGTTATCTTTTCCGAGTGATTTACGCAGTTTTTAGACAAGTGTTGACTCCAAAAACCAATTCCACATTTTCCTGCATTTTAGAGTACAAAATATCGAATTGGTGTTATCTCGGTGAAATACACTGATTTTTGATGAAAAATCCCTGTCTTGAATAAAGCTAATAATTTCATGGCACTTCAGTTTTGAGCCGTAAACAATCTTTTCCCAGTGATTTACGCAGTTTTTAGACAAGTTTTGAGTGTAAAAATCAATTCCAAATTTTTTGCTGCATTTTAGAATACAAAATATCTAAATGGTGTTATCTCAGCGAAATACACTTATTTTTGATCAAAAACTCTGTTCTTGATATGAATCTGATATTTTCCTGGAACTTCAGTTTTGAGCCAGATGATGGTTCCCCAGTGATTTACGCAGGCGTTAGACAAATTTTCACTCTTAAAACCAATTCCAAATTTTTGCTGCATTTTAGAGTACAAAATATCTAAATGGTGTTATCTCAGCGAAATACACTTATTTTTCATCAAAATCCCTGTTCTTGATATAAATCTGATTGTTATTCCCCGTTTAGGGGTGGCGAGAACACAACATGATAACCCATTTCCTTCAAATCCCAAGCAGCCACGGGAACACAAACACAAGGTTGAAGAAAAACAAATATAATGATTTATTTCCACAAAAGACAACCAAAAGTTCCAAATAACGAAATCACCTTAATAATTAAATTACCTCGGGGTGACAACAAACTTAACTCAGAAACAACTCTGAAAATAAAATAAGATAATCTGAGGAAATAAGGAAACTAAGTTACAAATTAACTTAGTGAAGGTTACCAGAAAAATAGATTAATCGAACTAAGAAGTCATCCCTACTTCATACCAACAGAATAATTTAAATGAACAAATCCTAACACAAAAGAACACCTGGCGCAGAGTGGCGTGGTGGTTGGGAGAGGAGGGAGATATGGATTCGTCATGGCCCTCCTTATTTACCGCCCAGCCTCAGTCGCAGCCAATCCAATGGTGATGAATCAACCGATCCCCATTAAAGAAAAGGTACCTGTAGGCACTCGCACCAGACAAATAAAACTCTGGCACACTTAAACACACACTACAACCACGCTAAAAGACAACAACAATATAAAAACAAACTTATAAAAGAAAAAAAAAAAAAAAAAACTAAACACATTAACGACCTCGGTGTAACACTGATATTTTCCTGGCACTTCAGTTTTGAGCCAGAAATGATGGTTTCGCAGTGATTTACGCAGTTTTTAGACAAGTTTTGAGTGTAAAAATCAATTCCAAATTTTGCTAAATTTTAGAGTACAAAATATCTAAATGGTGTTATCTCAGTGAAGTAAGCTTAATCTGGACCTGAAATGCTGTTCTTGAATAAGACTGATATTTTCCTGGCACTTCAGTTTTGAGCCAGAAATGATGGTTTCCCAGTGATTTACGCAGACAAGTTTTGACTCTTAAAACCAATTCCAAATTTTTGCTGCTCTTTAGGCCAAAATATCAAAATGGTGTTATCTCAGCGAAATTCCAAAACACTTGTTTTTGATCAAAAACCCTGTTCTTGATATAAATCAGATATTTTCCTGGAACTTCAGTTTTGAGCCCTTAATGATGGTTTTCCATTGATTTAAGCATTTTTGGAGACAAATTTGACTCTTAAAACCAAGTCCAAATTTTTGATGCATTTTTGAGCACAAAATATCAAAATGGTGTTATCTCCAGAGAAATATGCTTGTTTTTGATCAACAATTCTTTTCTCAAATAAAACTGATATTTTCTTGGCACTTCAGTTTTGAGCCCTTAATTATGGTTTCCCAGTGATTTACGCATTTTTGGAGACAAGTGTTTGTCTCTCATAACCAATTCCAAATTTTTCCTGCATTTCAGAGCACAAAATATCTAAATGGTGTTGTCTCCAGAGAAATACGCTTATTTTTGATCAAAAACTCTGTTCTTGATATAAAACTGATATTTTCCTGGAACTTCAGTTTTGAGCCCTTAATGATGGTTTCCCAGTGATTTAAGCATTTTTGGAAACAAATTTGACTCTTAAAACCAATTCCAAATTTTTGATGCATTTTTGAGTACAAAATATCAAAATGGTGTTATCTCCAGAGAAATATGCTTGTTTTTGATCAACAATTCTTTTCTCAAATAAAACTGATATTTTCTTGGCACTTCAGTTTTGAGCCCTTAATTATGGTTTCCCAGTGATTTACGCATTTTTGGAGACAAGTGTTTGTCTCTCATAACCAATTCCAAATTTTTCCTGCATTTCAGAGCACAAAATATCAAAATGGTGTTATCTCCAGAGAAATACGCTTATTTTTGATCAACAATGCTGTCCTTCAATAAAACTGATATTTTCTTGGCACTTCAGTTTTAAGCCCTTAATTATCTTGTCCCAGTCATTTACACATTTTCGGAGACAAGTTTTGACTCTAAAAACCAATTCCAAATTTTTGCAACTTTTTAGAGTACAAAATATGTAAATGCTGTCATCTCCAGAGAAATACGCTTATTTTTGATCAAAAACTCTGTTCTTGATATAAAACTGATATTTTCCTGGAACTTCAGTTTTGAGCCCTTAATGATGGTTTCCCAGTGATTTAAGCATTTTTGGAAACAAATTTTGACTCTTAAAACCAATTCCAAATTTTTGATGCATTTTTGAGTACAAAATATCAAAATGGTGTTATCTCCAGAGAAATATGCTTGTTTTTGATCAACAATTCTTTTCCCAAATAAAACTGATATTTTCTTGGCACTTCAGTTTTGAGCCCTTAATTATGGTTTCCCAGTGATTTACGCATTTTTGGAGACAAGTGTTTGTCTCTCTGAACCAATTCCAAATTTTTCCTGCATTTCAGAGCACAAATTATCAAAATGGTGTTATCTCCAGAGAAGTACGCTTATTTTTTTTTTTATCAAAAATGCTGTTCTTGAAAAAAACTGATGTTTTCTTGGCACTTCAGTTCTGAGCCTTTAATGATCTTTTCCCAATCATTAATGCAGTTTTTAGACAAGTTTGACTCTAAAAACCAATTCCAAGTTTTTGCTGCATTTTAGAGCACAAAATATCAAAATGGTGTTATCTCCAGAGAAATACTCTTATTTTTGGTCAACAATTCTTTTCTTGAATAAAACTGGTATTTTTCTGGCACTTCAATTTTGGGCCCTTAATGATCTTTTCCCAGGGATTTAAACAGTTTTTAGACAAGTTTGAATCTAAAAACCAACTCCAAATTTTTGGTGCATTTTAGAGTATAAAATATGAAAATGGTGTTATCTCCACATTAATATGCGTATTTTTGATTTAAGAAAAATTATTTTATTGAATAAAACTATTTTCTTGGCACTTCAGTTTTTAGCCTATAATGATCTTGTCCCAGTGATTTAAACATCTTTGGAGAGAAGTTTGTCTCTCATAATCAATTCCAAATTTTTGCTGCATTTTAGAGTACAAAATATGAAAATGGTGTTATCTCCAGAGAAATACGCTTATTTTTGACCAAAAATTCTTTTCTTGAATAAAACCGATATATTCCTGGCACTTCAGTTTTTGAGCCCTTAATGATCTTTTCCCAGTCATTTCCGCAGATTTTAGACAAGTTTGACTCTAAAAACCCTTTCCAAATTTTTGGTGCATTTGGGAGTACAAAATATCAAAATGGTGTTATCTCCAGAGAAATACACTTATTTATGATCAAAAACTCTGATCTTGATATGAATCTGATGTTTTCCTGGCACTTCAGTTTTTAGCCCTTAATGATGGTTTCCCATTGATTTAAGCATTTTGGGAGACAAGTTTTGTCTCTCATAAACAATTTCAAATTGTTGCTGCATTTTAGAGTACAAAGTATCAAAATGGTGTTATCTCCGGAGAAATACTTTTATTTTTGACCAAAAATGCTGTTCTTGAATAAAACTGATATTTTCCTGGCAAATCAGTTTTTAGCTCTTAATTATGTTTTCCCATTGATTTACGCACTTTTTTGTGACAATTGATTGTTTCTCATAACCAATTCCATTTTTTTCTTCATTTGAGAGTACTACACCTCAAAATGGTTTCATCTCAGCGAAATCTGCTTATTTTTGACCAACATGTTGTTCTTGAATAAAACTGATATGTTCCTTGCACTTCAGTGTTTAGCTTTTAAATGAAGTTTTCCCAGTGTAGGCATTTTCGAAGACAAGTCATTAGTTTTCATCACCAAATCCAAATTGTTGCTGCATTTTAGAGTACAAAATATCAACATGGTGCTATCTCAGCAACATCCGTTTATTTTTGACCAAAAATGCTGTTCTTGAATGAAACATATTTTCCTGGCACTTCAGTTTTTGGCCCTTGATAATCTTTTCCCATTCATTTATGGATTTTTGGTGACAAGTGTTTGTTTCTCATAACCAATTCCAATTTTTGCCTCATTTGACAGTTAAAAATATCAAAATGGTGTTATCTCAGTGAAATACGCTTATTTTTGACCAAAAATGCTGTTCTTGAATTTTACTGATATTTTCCTGGTACTTCAGGTTTTAGCTCTTTTCGATCTGTTCACAGTGATTGACGCATTTTTGGAGACACGTGTTTGTCTCTCATAACAAATTTCAAATTTTTGCTGCATTTTAGAGTACAAATTATCAAAATGGTGCTATCTCAGCGAAATACGCTTATTTTTGACCAAAAATTGCTGTTCTTCAGTAAAACTGATATTTTCCTGGCACTTCAGTTTTTAGCCCTTAAATGTTGAGCACTCTGTGGATAGTTTGCCTGGTTTTTGGATAAGGATTATCATAGCTAGTCTCATTTTGGGTGGAAGAGTTAGTTCCTGGAAGCATTCTTTATACATATACA
This sequence comes from Cetoscarus ocellatus, assembly GCA_037902135.1. Lineage (NCBI taxonomy): Eukaryota > Metazoa > Chordata > Actinopteri > Labriformes > Labridae > Cetoscarus > Cetoscarus ocellatus. The sequence continues at coordinate 6,462 of JBAMNC010002243.1, forward strand.
CATATATCAATTTAGTTTTAAATGTTTTATAAAATTCTATAGCAACCCATCAGGCCCAGGTTACTTTCCACTATTCATATTTTGGATTGCTTCTGACAACTCCTCAACTGTTGTATTCCTTTCCAATTTATTTTTTATGTCATCAGATATTGACTGAAACTGAAGCTGATCAAGATATGTTTCCTGTGTATCTGAATCTTGGTTGCATTCTGGCGAATATATAGAAATTCATAAAAATCTTTGAAACATGTATTTATCTCTTGTGGGTCTATCATTAGAATCCCTTGCAGTGTCCTTATACTATTTATTGCTCGGTTAGTTTGTTGTTTTTTTATTCTCCAGGCTAGATGTTTTCCTTGCTTCTCACCTTGATCATGGTGTCATGACCCTTGGTCATGTTGGGTGAAAATGTATTTTGGCATGCATCTGTCTCCTCTCTGTGAGTGCGTGTGTGTGTGAGTGGGTGGGGTGCCCATGCAGGTTGGAGAACGAGGATTGGTACCGAATCGGAGACCGGGGATTGGGTCAAATTGGAAGATTGCGGTGATTGGAGGAGAACGGAGCGTCTCCTTCTTAAGTAGCTGTCAGAAGCCCCGCCCTCTCTCTCTGCCGCTCGCCTTCCCCGAACAAAGAGCCACTGCATCTGAAGAGTTGTGTTCAAAACTAAGAAAGCAGTTCGTAGGAGGGAGAAGCCCTTTTTCCTTTGATCATTGTTTTCTCCTGTTTTTCTTAGTTTATTAATTAGGTAAGAGAATTGTCATTTGTTTGCCATTTAGTTTTGATTCACAGGAAAGATTAGATGTCATAGGATCCTTTTGTTTATTGTGTTGGGCATTGCTCTCGGCCGAAGTAAATAAAAACTGCTGTGTTGGTCGCAAACAGTGTTCTGCTGGCCTTTTGTTGGGAGTGGGCGAGCAGGGAGGGCTCTGCATGTTGTGCTCCTGGTTCCCCTAGACCGGGGACATAACACATGGTAGCCTTGTTTCAACCACATTAAACTTTTGGCGCTTTCATCTGTGGATATTTTATTATATTTAGCTCTCAATATAATCAGTTCCATTTGTTGTAATGAATCGTCTTTTGCATAAATTTATATTTTCCAATATTTTATTTGATTTTCCATTTCCATTTTTATAGTGTTTTGCTTTATATATACGAGGGGGAGTCAATAAGTAACCAGCCTATCCCATTTCCGATTGACCGAGACGATTTTCATGCCTTGTTTCAATACATGTTTTATACCTGGGTACAAACTTGCATGCATATAGAGTAATTCTTTAATAAGATATTGAATGTCAAACATGGCTAGTGATGCAAAGGCATGCTTTTCATCTAAAGTTGAGTGCCGTGCTGTAATTCAGTACTTGTATTTAAAAGGTAAAACAGGCAAGGAAATACACGGCGGGTTAGCTGATGTTTATGGGTCTTCTGCATCATCTTATGCTCAGGTTAAATTCTGGGTAGGGGAATTCAAACGCAGTAGAACGTCTTTCGAAGATGAAGCCAGGTCTGGACGCCCACTGGATGCCACCAACGAAGAAATGTGAAACAAAGTTCAGGATCTGGTATACTCTGATAGGCGAATTCAGGTGGAAGAAATAGCGCAGGCATTAGGCATTTCACATGGTAGAGTTTCAACAATTTACATGATTGTTTAGGTATGCGCAAGCTAACAGCCTGTTGGGTTCCCAAATCACTTAGCGATGAGCAAATGGCAACCAGAGCATCAGTATGCAGCGCCTTGTTGAAGCGTTTTAGGTCAAAAGATGATTTTCTTTTGCATCTGATGACTGTAGATGAGACTTGGGTTCATTATTATGAGCCAGAGAATAAAGCTCAGAGTCGTCAGTGGGTAGGGCCGGGGTCCCCGAGGCCAAAGAAGTTCAAGACGCAACCATCTGCTGGCAAGGTGATGGCCACAGTATTTTGGGATGCAAAAGGCGTTATTATGTTGGACTTTTTTACCCAAGAGAAGTACAATAACTGGAGTGTACTATGCAAACTTGATAGACCAGCTGAGAACCGCCATCCGTGAAAAACGCCGAGGTAAACTCTCTAAAGGTGTTTTGCTACAACAGGACAATGCGAGAGTCCACACTTGCAAAGTTGCAATGGATGCTGTAGAGCGAAACGGGTAAGAATTAATACCACATCCTGCCTATTCACCTGACCTAGCTCCTAGCGACTTCTTCCTATTCCCAAACTTGAAAAAGGATATCCGTGGACATCATTTCCGGTCTGACAAAAAAGTCGTGACGGCAGTTGAGGAGTGGGTCAATGGAAAGGATCCTGACTTTTTCAGCTCTGGGCTGATGGCACTTGAACACCGTTGGTCTAAGTGCATCACACTTGAGGGCAATTACATCGAAAAAGAAGAGGTGGATCTCAACCGGTTAGGCTGGTTACTTATCGACTCGCCCTCGTAGTACAACTAATAATCTCTCCCCTGATAAATGCTTTAAACACTTCCCATCTGATACAAGCACTAGATTAATCAGTATTTAGTGAAAAGAAGCTGTTAATTTTAGAGCCAATAGTGTTTAACAAAAATTTGGTCTTGCAGCCATCTCACCTGGAATCTCCAATTAAGTGGGCTATGAACAGTTTTGTCAATTTGGATTTTGAGTGATGCAGCAGCATGATCACTTATCATGATACCATTATACCAACATTCATTAAACCTGGGTTGAACTTCTCTGGAAATAATGAAATAATCAATGCAGAAATGCGATTTATATGTACTTGAATTACAGGAATAGTGATTTTTATTAGGATTTCATTCTCTCCAAACATGCACTAGATTAAGGTCCTCCATAAACTGTTTCAGTAATTCTCTAGTTTGAATTTCACCTGTGTCATGGCCTGCTGAACAATCTTTTGTAGGATTCAAAGCACAATTAATGTCCCCTCCTAAAATAAAAGATCCATTCATGGCAGACAAGTCAAGAAAGATTATTCCTACAGAAACTGGAGTTATCCTCATTAGGACCATAAATACTCACTAGGTTACATGTCATTGATAAGATATTGCATTGGACGATAACGTATCTTCCACCTGGGTCTTGGATAGTTTTGACAATCTGCAATGGAATTTTCTGGTGGATAAGGATAAGCAGTACCCTTTCATAATTATTATAACACGCATATATTACTTGGCCAGGCCACGCTTTAAGTCTGTAACTGTCAAGTGAGTTTCTTGCAAAAATATAATTTGAGATTTGAGATGTCTAATCCTACTCATAAATTGTTTTAATTTTGTTATTTTCCAAAGCCCCCTGACATTCCAGCTCGTTATTTTCATGTTAGAGGATTGTATGATACATACAAATCTATACAAAAAAAGAGAGAGAGAGAGAAAGGAGGCTGCTGCTGCTGCAAAATAAAAATAAATAAATAAAAAACATATACACATCACTGGGGAGGCTTGAACAACCTCCTCCCACAACAATGCGAACCCCTGAACCCTTCTAATCCCTCCCCCATCTTCTTCATTTCCCTCCAAAACCTGTAAAATTTATAGGACTTAATGCTGATCCACATAACAAGGGAGCAGCTTCGCTGGTAAACTTATCCCAAGCAGACCATGAATGATGTCCACAAACCATGCAGTCAGAAAACCCACAAAACAATACCCCTAACTAAATAGCTATTTCAACTATGTCAAACAAACAAAAAGAGCCCAGTAGCTTAATAATAATGATGGTAACAGAAACCAAAAAGTAGTTCTTTCTTAATTCTGTAGGTAAGAGAAATTAACTGAAACTTTTCCCTTTTCCTTAGAAAAATAAAATAAAATAAAATAAAATAAAATAAAATAATTTATTCAAAAGACAGGGAATTATTTCAAAATATGCTTTCCTTTCAAGCACTGCATCCAAAATATTTTAATAAGTTGTCATGTATTTGTTGAATGATAAACCTCAAGCAAATAACAGCAAAACATAAAACTATTGGGCCCTTGGACAGAAAATGCAGTACAAACTTCTTAAGTCCTTTTCTCCAATATTTAAGGTAATGACCTATTAAAAGACATCAGCTGATTAACCGACATGCAAACAAACACACGTTATCCGTCTATGTTAGCATCCATAGAGTTTAAAATTAAACCTAGGAAATAACTTGTTTTAGTTAAATTATAAGACCACTGTGTACCGTATCTATAAATGAAGACAGTCGCATGACAACTTGTTAATACAGTCAGGTCGGATCACCATAATCAAGAGAGAAAGAAAAAAAAACATCCCAGGTTCCTTATGTATGTCCTTATGTCTACTGAGGTCACCTGTTCATGGATATGAGAGTACAAACCTCTCCGACATTATTCAGTGCAGTGCATTGTCTACATGAATCAGCTGATTCTCCATTTGTAAACACAGCCATGCCGTCTCTCCAGAGTCCACGACGAAATTTCTCTGCATCCTGTGGCGATGAGAAGAGGTGAATCTTGCCGTTATGAAGTACTCTTATTCTTCATGGATTTTGTTGAAAACCTCGGAAGGAGCCAGCATCCATAAACAGCTTCTTGACTGTATTGAATTCACGTCTCTTCCTCGTTGTCTCAGCAGAGAAGTCCTGGGTGAAGGAGAGTTTGTTTCCATTGTGTTTGATGTCCCGCACTTTGGAGCAACGAAAAACAAATTCCCAGCCCTGGAATTTCAGAAAACTTATGAGGACTGCTCTGTCTTGGTTTGGTTTTGCCGGGCCGAGTGTATGGTGAGCCCTTTCCAGCGTGATGGATTTTTCAGTACCCAGCCAGCTCGGACACATCTCTTGCACATAATCCAACAGTTGTCTGCTTTCCTCTTCTCCCTCTCTGAGTCCAAACATACATAGATTCTTTCTCCGACTACGATTTTCCATGTCTTCAACTTTGGATTCAAGGTATGTGATCTATCCTGACACTTTACCAAATTCCGCCATGGTGGTCTCCAGCTTCTCTTCTGTTGACATGATGCGTGTTTCAGCTTCTTCCATCCGTGCAATATTAGATGCAGGGCTGCCAACTCTCACGCACTGGCTGTGAGACTCACGCTTTTCATTGGCTTCACACGCTCTCATGCCACACCTCCGATTTCTCATACTGAGGGCACAAATCCCCTGCGCGGCAGTGAGCACGACTATGAAAGCTCTGACGTCCGCGGACATTCCGCGCGGATTACGCAGACTCTGAGTGCAGACAGAGGTATACGCCATATACCTACTAGAAAACGCCCCGAAATACCATATAACCACAACAAAGTGCGCAAGGATATAGCAGCATGCTTGTGTGACTTTCACTTTCACTCAGCCTCTGTGTGTGAGCTCCTAAAGACTCAGATAGACGGGCATGGTAGGGACAGTGAAGGATCATAAGTCACTCTGTGTGATTTTATCATTCAAACGGTGTCTGGATAGCGCATGTGCCCGGTTTAAGTGAACACAAAGACTTAAAAAATGACCAGTCAGCCTTTTGATGAATCAAAACTCAACATTCTTCATCAGTCCAGCCCTTGTTTTCACTCATTCACTGTTTTCTAAATGATAAATTCAGCCTGAGGGATCCTCCATCACTTATTCTCCATGATATAAGAACAATCTTTGAAGGATCAAGCTTCAAATACAATCTACTAGTGCAGCAGTTCCCAACCTGTAGGTGGAGGCCCATAAGTGGGTCTCAGAGCTTTATTCAGTGGACGGCGTATAAATCAGGTCAAAATGTGGCAAAAATGTCTTCAGTGTATGGAGGCCCTAAGAGGACAAACATCCATCAGAGTATGTCACAGCATACCCACTAGAATAAACCACACAACACACAAGTATTACACTGTTTTACATTTCTCTACTCAGTTATTCCTGTCCAGACTTAAACATTAATTTATGTAGGCTATTATTACTTTGAGTTTGATGTTCTATTATAGATTTATTGATTTAAAAATAACGTAGTGATAACTTTGACTTAGATGTTGTTGTTGAACAGATCCAGTTTCTAGTTACATTCTTATTGTTATTTTCCACTCCTTATTGTCCTCCAATGAAAATCACCACTGTTTACATTAATTTTCAAGTCAGATGCTTTTATACTGGATAGTTCATTGTTGTGGACTTGTGGCCTACACATTGATGCCAAAACATTTTTCATTTTCTAAAGGAAAATTTAATCTAGGCTAATTATGGATATTCAATTGCACTTCATAATTTAACCCTTTAAAGCCTGAATGCACAAATAATAGCCAGAAAATTCACATTTTTGGGGCTGAAATGTTTATTTCACTTTCTACTGAAATCCAACAAAATCAATATTTCCTTAAAATTTAACATATATATATTTTTTGTATCTCATTTGATACATTAGATGTTATTGGCAACTGATAATCCACTTGAGGGCATTTTCATCATTTATCTTATTGTATTCAGATTTTTTTTTTAGTAATTTTTTGATCATATTGATTAGATAAATGTATGTATCAAATATGATACAACAGGCTTTAAGGGGTTAATTACCTCCGCCAAGGAGGTTATGTTTTGCCCGCATTTATCTGTCTGTCTGTTGGTGTTCAAAATAACTTGAAAAGTTCTGAACGGATTTGGATGAAATTTTCAAGAACAGTCGGAAATGGGATATGGAAGAACTGATTAAATTTTGGGGGTGATCCGGATCACCATCTGGAACCAGGAATTTTTTAAAGGATTCTTTAACATTGCCAGATAGGACAATTTTCGCAAAAGTGGACCGAAGCTGCTTGGCGGAGGTCTGCGCTCTCTGAGTGCTTTTCTAGTTGTGTATGTTGTGCATGTTTAAGTTTTGTGACATATTCATTTTTTGTTTTGTTGCTGCTTGTTGACAGTTTGATAAAAAAAAAAAAAAAGCATTGAAAAAACATGCAGTATAGTTTAATTTAGTTTGGTTATTCATGAAAATATTTCTTCTCGTTTTAGAACTTGTATTGAGCTTTCAGTTCTTGTAAAGTTCCTGTAGTGGTGATCAGCCTGGTGTTGGTGAACAAAATACTGGTCTTGGAATTGCTGGTTGTGCATAAACAAACCTGTAGACAGGTAGGATATAGACTTATAAGAAGCAATGACATGATTACAGTTATTGTTTAATATCACAATGTAGGACATTCGAGGAAGTAAGCTATCAGACAACACAGCAAAAAATATAGCATTTATTTTGATTTTACTTTTTACCTGTACCTGAGTTAATTGCACTTGCACCATTTTGTTACTTCTGCATGTGATATAGTATGATTAGACATACACAAAATGAGACATTATGTATCGAATGTTGTCCTGCCCTGTATGTGGCAACATTTTGGTTGTCTGCACCAAATCTCACTCCAAGGTTTTTTGAAAAGTTGGCAGGCCTGTAGATGCAACGTACCGCTTCACTTCATTCATGTTATTTTCTAGAGTCTTAACGGAGTTGGCCATCTTACAGAGCCATCCGTTTATTGTATCCAGTTTGGAGCAAAATCCACTTAAAGGTGCAGTGTGTAGAATTTGGCAGCATTTCGCCGAACAGAAACGGTGAATATAGGATATAATGTTTCTATTTGTACGTAAATTCCGTCAAAATAAGAGTACAATCATCCCCATAAAACGTTTGTTTTAATTTTATTTAGTTGGAAAAAGCTACAAAAAAATTACATCACTGCGGGCCGCGTTCATGTAGGCAGACATAACGATCCGCCATGTTGTCTACAGGTGGATTTTAGGGACAAAAAGAACGAAACGCGAATCTGTCCGCTGGTTCTGAAATCTACCTGCAGGAGAAGAAGAGGAGAGTGGACGGCGGTGGATGTAGAGACAGTTGTTACCCTGCATATATAAATCGGGATATAAATTGTGTGTATTTTACAGTTAAAGCTTTTGAAATGGGAGACCACATTTATTCTAAATCACTCCAGAGTCGAGAGTCTGGTCAACTTCTGTTGAAAAAAAGAAAACATGATGAAATGAAACGGAATCATGACAGAAAGCGTCAAAAAACAAGGGTAAACATTGGTGTTGCTTTTACAAGGTGGAGAGCCTTGTTGACAAAGTTATGTTTGAAGACTGACGCCGAAGTTGCTTGTTTTCTGCTGGACAGGTAAGGGTGCAACACGCAGTTTTATAACGTTTTGTAACAGTGTTATGTTTAAATTGCAAACTTTAACGACCAACACAGACTGTAAACCACTGAGCTGCTACACAACCCGTATTGTGTTGGTATAGTAAATAAAGCGCATAATCGGTGGGCGTAGAAATAAATACTCCATTAACCATATTACAAAACTCTCATTCGTCCAGCCCAGCTTTCCGCTACATTGTACCCACTCTCTCTCTCTCTTCTTTACCTTATTTCGCCGTATCTGCATCAGGCTTGATCTGATTAGCATTAATGTGTTAATGTTTGTTTGTGTTACTACAAGTTTACAAAACCTACAGTTGGCAGCTAACAACTGACCTATAATCTATTAAAATAATGGTTACAAACCTTGTCACTTTAGTAAATGATGCCGTGTTCACGATCCCTTTTGGTCTTCACAGGCTTCCGTTGCTCAGCGATGAGACGTTTTGGTTACGGTAGGGCTCATTCTAGAATCTGAACGATAGATGTCGCTCAAATGCCAAATTCTACACACTGCACCTTTAACTCCGCACAAAGTGTCTTTAACTCTGTTAATACGGCGGCCATGTTAGCTTGGTCCATGCTAGCCCTGCTCCTCCTTCTCTGTTGTTGCCTCACTTTTCTGCTTTTGCGAACTTCGTGCACACTTGAAAATATCACTGTCCTTGTTTGACACAGTTTTTTGTTGCTGTTGAACTGGTTGCTAGATTATTTACGAGTTAATGCTAACATTTATCCATAAATATCAATTTATGCTAACACTGATTCAATGATCTCGTGTTTTTACTGCTTCAGCTAAGAAAGTTACATTTTACAAAAATGAACTGTGCTCTTGTTTCCTGTCTGATATTTTCAGACTTATTATTGGCTTTCAGTTCCTACTATTATGCTGACTTAGCTGAAGTGAAAGTACCTACTGCTAACCCCCTGAACTGAGACTGACCTTTTCATGGCAGACATATCTTATGAAATCAGTCACGAGGTTTGATTTCAACATTACCTGTGATGTCACCTCCTAAGCCTGAAGTGTATAAGATCGTGTGTTTTACCTTGGTTCTGGGCTCTTTGCCTGTACATCCCTAGTGAAGTGCAGATCAGAGTCCTCAGCAGCTGAGTGATTTTTACTAACTTTTGTATTGTTTCACATATTGTCAATAAATGGTTGGCTAACCGATCTAATCTGGACTTGTGCCTTCTTCCAAACAGAACAAAATATTGAACAGGTAAATACAACTTGGGAATTTATATTAAAATTCTGCAAGGTTATGTGGAGCAATTAAATCACGCCACCACCTTGGTCTAAGCCCTCCGGAAATCCCGTCATATCTCATTTTTAAGTCATTGTTAAATAGTAATTTATATGCTCATATTGTATCTTCCTGAGTATAAACAGCCAACCAGCGTTGGGAAAAAAGGGCTGTTGGTTTGGGAGACAATAGAAAAAGATCTATCTGATCATCGCCGTCAACAGATTTCAACAACTTATCAAATATAAATTAAAAAAATTTAATCAAATGGAGTTCACCATGGCTGTCAGCATCTTTTACATCGCCGCTGGAGAGGAGGCTGCACGGTTGAGGAGGCAGAACCATCAGAGGAGGGCCATGATGCTGTGGAGGACGGAGAGGAGACACGCCCTGCTGGCCAGGTTAGCTGCCTTTGCACGTTCATTTTATCTCATTCAGATTTGGATCCAGCAATTATTTTTACAGTTTTACGTTACATTACTAATCTCTATTCCAGTGGTAGGCAGACTGACATTGCTAGTGGAAACTAATTACAAGGCTTGATGAAGTGTAGAAACATTATAAATCACACCAAAAACAATATGACAGTGATTGCCAGCCACCACTACATGTATTTATCAGTCAAAATTGGCCATTACACATTTCATTCCTTAACCTGTCACAGTAAACATATAAGACAGTTATTTTTTATGCTAAGGACAAAGACAAGAAGGAGCACCAATTAACTTTCCTGGGAGAAATTAAATAAACAGCAAGAAGTGTTTGGCTTAAATCTGACAGATGGAGGAAAATTTTGTTTTCCTTCAGAAGACTCAAATTATTTATACATATAACAAACACAAAACAATCATTAAGTAGTAAATTTTATTCATAATAATTTGCCTAAATAAAGAAATACATACAGAAATAAATATAGAAGGAACACTGAATGAGTTAAAGAATAAGTTAATAAGAATAATAAGTTAAAATTCACGAACATCAATATGGAAAAAACGACAGTACTTGATTACCACAAAAGCAAAGTTTCAAGTGGCGTTTTCCCCGACGTGTACATCGGAAACACAGGATCTGTTCACAATGCCCTGGTCCTGGGATGATCCCCTATGTTCCAGCAGGGCCTCTATCCACCAGCTGGGTATTTCCTCTTGGCCGATGGAGGATACCATGCCTGCTGTATCCTGTGGCCATTGTCACTCCGTATCGGCAGCCTGTTGAATGTCAGGACATGGTCTTATAAAAAAAAATTAAACTGTAGATGGGAGTTATGTTCAGGCTACAGAGTGTAAATAGTTTTTTTTTATAGTTCTAGCTTATCACCTTTAATCAGTTTCTGAGAGATAAATGTTGTTGCAAAGTTAGATTTTTATTATATAAATGTTATTGCATAATTACATTTGTTTTAATACACATACTTTAATCAGTGGTTGATATTAAAAGCATAACCACTGATTTGTTTCTTATAATCTGTCAATTTGAAACATTGTGTTTTCTAATGAGTAATGTATGTATTTAGCAGAATGGTTTCGCGACAGTAAACTATTTTAAAATGACAATGAATGTCTTGTATTTCTTCCTCCGAGTCTGACCTACTCAGTTTATACGTAAGTAGATGCATCAGTATAAGCCCAAATGATAATGGAAATCTTGTATATCAATTATGTTTATGTATTTTCCTAACACAGTCTGACAAAGACTATATAAATGTCTGAATTATTGGAAAATATAAATAACTTTTAAATAAACCATTGTTTGAGTTTATTAACAAAAAAACGAAATAAAGACAAGCAATTATTATCCCGACAGAGAAAAACTTTACATTTTATTCAGTACCCCACAAATCACATTCTAGATTGGATTTTTTCTTGATGAACAAGCCTTGGGTGGATAACACCCTGTCCTGCAATATAGGTAGTCGTCATATTTCTGACCACAGTCCAGTAGAACTTGCTGTTCTTTTTCCTCAGAAGCCCACGCAGTGCTTGAATTGGCGCCTATATGGTAGTACACTACAGGATAAGGAATTGTGCTGGTTCATTAATACTGAAATTGACAACTACCTTGACTCTAACTTGGGTTCATCATCCTCTCCAAGTATATTGTTGGAAGCTTTTAAAGTTTATATAAGAGAAAAGATAATGGGATACCAATCTCAGAAGAAGATACAAAAGAGAGAGAACCAAGTGCAACTTGAAACCCGACTAAAAATAGCTGAGACTGACTTGTACAAGAATCCCACATCAGAAAATATTAGGAGAGTGTCTGGACTCAAATTTCAGCTTAATTGTTTGTACACTACCAAAGTGGAATTTGCACTTTCTAGGACACAAGCCAAATTCTATGAAGATGGAAAGAGAGCATCTAAATTACAAGCATCCAGACTCAAAAAAGTCAAAACCCGTAATATAATTACTGCGATGAAAGATAAATCTGGTACCCAAATAGTTAATGAAATACAGATAAACGATATCTACAGGGAATATTTTGAACAACTCTACCAATCTGAAATAACAACCCCAGATCATGTCAGTGCCAATCAAAAGGCCGAGCTATTTCTCAATAACATCAATGTCCCAACTATTGCTGATGAAGACAAAAAAAAACTTGATGAGCAGCTAACAGTCGAGGAAATTAACAAAGCAATCAGTCAAATGGCTGCGGGAAAATTATCTGGCATTGACGGATTTCCACAAGAATTCTATGCAGTGTTTCACAATAAACTCACCCCTCTGTTGTTACCAAATTACAATGAAGTTATTCAAAATGGCTTTTTCTCTCCATCTTCAAATATAGCATCAATAAGTTTAATTCCTAAGAAAAATAAAGATCCATTACTATGTGAGAGCCAACGCCCCCTGTCCATTTTGAATTGTGATTTAAAGATTTTTGCTAAGTTGCCATCACATAGGCTCGAAAGGGTGATAATGAAATTGGTGCACCCGGACCAAGTAGGGTTCATAAAACAACGACATGGTTCAGATAGTATAAGATGACTACTGAATATAAAATGGACAAACCAAAAATCACCCACTCCTTCCCTTGCATTGGCTTAGATGCTGAGAAGGCCTTTGATAGGGTGGAGTGGGGATACCTGTTCAAATCGCTTGAGAAATATGGCTTTGGACCCAATTTCATTCGTTATATAAGATGTTTATACTCCGGTGCCCGAGCTTCAGTTATCACCAATGGTATAGCATCGTACAATTTTCAGCTTCATAGGGGAACTAGACAGGGATGTCCCCTCTCCCCACTACTGTTTGTCCTGGCCCTTGAACCACTTGCTATTGCTTTTGGACAGAATCCAGTGACAATTGGTAATGAAGTACACAAATTGTCATTATATGCTGATGATGTCATCCTGTTCCTCTCACAGCCCTCTAACTCAGTTAGGAGTGTTCTGAATACCATAGAACAATTTTCCTCCTTCTCTGGGTATAAAGTAAACTGGTCCAAAACAGAGGCCTTCCCCCTCTCTGACTTAGCATCTATGCCTGACTTAAGTGCTTTTAATATTAGTATCCCCAAGCATGGCATTAAATATCTTGGCATTAAATTTCCACTGGAGATCAAAATTATACAAAAAGTAAACTATGCAAGTATACTTGAAGAAATGAAAATGCAGTTTGAGAGGTGAAAGGGACTCAATCTTTCCCTTTGGGATAAAATTTCGTCAATAAAAGTGATGATATATCCAAAATTGTTTTACTTATTTAATATGCTGCCAATTCAAATACCTTATAATTTATATAAGCAATTTGATAAACTTATTAATGCTTTCTTATGGAGCGGGAAAAAGGCACGGTTTAGCTTAGTAACTCTGCAAACACCTAAGAGGAAAGGAGGATTTAACCTGGCTAATCTTCAGTTATATCACTGGGCTTTCACACTCCAATAAGTTTGTTAGAACAGTTAGGTCCCCTCATAAAAGGCCATCATGGACTAGCATTGAGCACCCGCTCATTTGGAGGATGCTTTGTACATTAAACGGCAGAAAATGGAGGAGCCGCATCCCTGTCTGAGTTATATTCATTCCATCTGGAGATAACAGATAAATATCTGCTTCCATCACCAGCCATTCGGAACTGAAGAAGCTTCTTGGATGAGAAGTGAAACGTCTTCCCAACAAACTCTGCACAGTCCAGTTGCCTTGTTTTTGAATCTTCAGGATGACCATGACCTGGATGAATGAGAATCTACACAGACGTCCATCTGGTGATCTATCCATAAACTCACTAAAGAAACAGTGTCGCAATCTTCATGGTTACCAATTTGGAACAACCCTTTGATAACTATTGGCAAAAAGCCAATTCAATGCAAAGAGTTTGATAGAAGTGCCATCACTAAGGTGGCTGACCTGTATACAGGCGCGGAATTTAATCATATTTAGAAATTGAACACATCAATCTCACCAAACCATTTACCCTGGTGGAAATATTTTCAATTAAGAAGTGCTGTTGTTACTTCAAGAAAGAAATGTAAAGGCCCTCCAAGGGCAACATACTGGGATTACTGTTTATTGGTAAATGATCAATCTAAAATAGATGCACCTGGAATATACAAGGAACTCATTGATAAAATAACAACAAACTTTAAAGCAACTAGGGCTCTGTGGAGTAGAGACTTAGGATGTGACATTACTGAAGACGAATGGAACCAAATATGGGTAAGAGCACATTCAGTCTCTAAGGATGTGTCATTAAAGTTAACTCAACTAAAAACTGTGCACTGATACCATTGGACTCCTAGTAAGTTACACAGAATTGGTCTCAGGCCAACAGGATTGTGTTGGAGGTGCTCAGCTCAAGAAGGGACCTACTTACACATGGTGTGGGAATGTAGAAATATCAAGAACTTCTGGGCTGAGGTTTGTCAATGTGTGAGCATAATAACTAGATTTCATATAGAGCCAGACCCTGCTGTCTGCCTTCTGGGTATCTTTTCCAGGCTTGTAAATCAGTCTAACAACAAATGGCTAAATATAGCTTTCACAGTTGCAAAAAAGCTATTATACTGTAAATAGAAAGACATTTCAGCTCCAACTATCCAAGAATGGTTCAACGTGCTAGCAAAAATAGCAAAATTGGAAAGAGTCATATACTGTAACACAAACTCTGTAGACAAATATGAAAAAATTTGGCCTTCTTTTTTATGTGCTATGGCATGATTGATAATAAAATGGATTTGATTTGATAGTAACGTCCCTGGTTGTCCAAATATTAGAATGTGTCTGAATTTACATTAAATTTGCGTATGGTATGTTGTGTTCTACTAGGCAGCTATGGTGTTCATTTCAATATAATGGATATGGTTGTACAGAAGCGTTGTAAATTTATTTTATTTTATTTTATTTTATATTAATATATATTTTTTTAATTTAGTTTTGTTTCCCCAATTTTCTGTTTTTCCCTTTTTTATTATTCATCTATTTGTTTCCTGTATTATCTATTAATTTATCCTTTCATTTAATTTTATTTGAATTATTATTATTATTCTTTTTTTTTTGGGGGGGGGGGGGGGGGTAAGTGGGCATATGAGGTTGATATGAGGTTGAAAATGTTTTGGAGACGATGAACTGTGGAGAAAGTGAAATTTCTTTGAATATTTTGTGTGAAATAAGATATTTCTTTCCTCCAACTTTAGTTAATCTTTTCCCTGTCATCAATTGCTTTTCTTTTCTTCTACCAAATTGAATGTAAATGCCTCATCTGTAAAACCCTCAATAAAAAGAGATTCAAAAAAAAAAGAAAAAGACAAGCTTTTACATCTACGCTAAAGCAACTTACAGGATTCATGTTACACAGCAGTAGTTAGCCTACACATGCAATATTTAACTGTATTAGCTGTACAGAATAACATAAATAAAGCTGTTCAACAGCAGTACGGAGACCGCTGGGTCGGTGCTGCAGAAGCCAGTTTAATGTCCTGTTGTTATCGTTTCCAAAACCACCCACATTGTCCATTTAGAATTTATCAAGAATGAGTTTGATTCAACGTTCAGGTTTCAAACACAACTCTATCACAAATAAGTATCTTATTTACAATTTTATATGGCAAGGCACAGTTAAGGGCACATTTAAAGGCACAGTTCACTGCTTTGTGCTGTCGTGTCGAGGGGGTTTTTCTCCTGAGCCCCAGCAGACCCAAATTTGGGTCCTATGGGGCTAAAGAGGTTAAAAAAATTGCCCCAGCAACTTTCCAGAGGCTCATGGAGAGAGCCCTGGGAGAACTCAAAGGAGTGATCTGCTTCGTCTATCTGGATGACATCATCGTCTTCTCTTCATCTTGGGAACAGCACCTCTATGATGTCCAAGCTGTTCTGGACACTCCAGCCAACTTGTCAGACTCCAGACCAGGAAGTGGACGAGGCACTCCTCAAAAATATTTCCACACGGAAATATACCCCAGGTAATCCTTCTTCGTTTCGGCAGGAAAGGACGCACAGGACTATGGCACAGAGCAACAAGACGTGGACTTATTCCGATGCAACTACGTGCAGTTTGCTGGTCTCTTCCTCACTGTCTGCCCACCAGAGCAGCTTCTGCCGACATGCAGAAATAACCACTTCCTGGAGGAGAGTCTGAATGGCGCGGGGCATGGGTGAGTGGCAATTGGACGTGGATGGATCGTGGGTGAGGAAAATTGAACTCGCCACCTGGATTTAACTAAGCAAATAGGTACGAGCCTCCTATTGGATAATTACCGCATGGGCGATTGTCTTTCAGCTGGCAACAAGTTATTAAACCCCACCTGATGCAATGAGTAGCTTCTCATTTCTTAAACAACCATGTCGAAAGACACATCCTGTGTTCATGGAAAAGATGTTTGTCTGTTCAAAAAGGGTCAAATCATTGGCATGCATCAAGAAGAGAAAACATCTAAGGAGATTGCAGAAACTACTAAAATTGGATTAAGAACTGTCCTGGAGGAAGGTCATGTGGTCTGATGAGTCCAAATTTACCCTGTTCCAGAGTGATGGGAGCATCAGGGTAAGAAGAGAGGCAGGTGAAGTGATGCACCCATCATGCCTTGTGCCTACTGTACAAGCCTGTTGGGGCAGTGCTATGATCTGGGGCTGCTGCAGTTGGTCAGGTCTAGGTTCAGCAACATTATGTGCCCAAAGAATGAGGTCAGCTGACTACCTGAATGTACTGAATGACCAGGTTATTCCATCAATGGATTTTTTCTTCCCTACTCCAAGATGATGATGCCAGGATTCATCGGGCTCAAATTGTGAAAGAGTGGTTCAGGGAGCATGAGACATTTTCACTCATGGATTGGCCACCACAGAGTCCAGACCTTAACCTCATAGAGAATCTTTGGGATGTGCTGGAGAAGGCTTTGCATAGTGGTCAGACTCTCCCATCATCAATACAAGCTCTTGATGAAAGAATTAATGCAACACTGGATGGAAATAAATCTTGTGACATTGCAGAAGCTTACTGAAACAATGCCACAACGAATGCATGCTGTAATAAAAGCTAAAGTTGGTCCAACAAAATATTAGAGTGTGTGACCTTTTTTTGTGGTGGCGACTTTTTTTTTGGCCAGGTAGTGTATTATTATCCAGTAAACATTAAAATAGCTGCTCTGCAAACAGTGTGTATATATACAGCAGTTCCTACTGATGACTCTAACTGCTAAAGAGAAAATTCTGTTGGGGTTCAAAGCCGATTCAATTTTAGAAACATAAAAGGGACAACAGCTTTTTGTTGCATGCAAAAATCCAATTAAGGCTATGCAAAAATAATGCCCAATGCTATAGCTGTTGAAGGCATCAATTCTGTCATTCAGTCTCATAGAAAAGTAGACCATAATGAAATGTTTTAATTCGCCATGCAACACCCCCACCTTGCAAATTGGAAAACCAAATGGTAGTTGGAGGCCAGTTCTGTATCTGAGGACAATAAATGAAGCAGTACAATATCCAACCCCAACTGTACCCAATGAGGTAACACTGATGCCACAGCCCCCATCAAGTTCTTGGTAGTTCTCTGTAATTGGTATAGCAAATGCATATTTTAGTATTACTGTTCACCTTGACTCTCAATTCTGGTTTGCTTTCACTTTCAATGAGAAAAGATACAGTTGGACTAGAATTGCCTCAGGGTTTTACTTCTTGTCCTACCTTGTTTTTGCAACTTTTCTTAGAATCTGTCAAATTAGCAATCACCATGTAGCATTAACCTTATTCAATTTTCCATGCTCTTATGGTGTGCTCCACAACACAAGAAAGCAGTCAAGCAGATACAAAATCATCATTGTGTTTTCTTGCAGAAAAAGGCCACAAAGTTTCTAATGACAAGTTGCAACTTATTTCACGACCAGTACAATATCTTGGTCATTTAATCACTCAAGAAGGGTGCCGTTTAGGTCCAGACCATATTGCAGCAATTCTGAAGGTACCAAAACCAAATACTAAAAAAACAAATGTCTTTATTTGGGTTTAGTAGGCTATTGCCATTCATGGATTAGGAATTGTGCAGAGATATCCCAACCCCTGTAGAAGATCACACATGGGCATAAACATCTGACCATGACGGACCTACTGACTTGGACTACTGACGCTGACACAGATTTCAGGGACTTTAAACAGGCACTATCTGCCTCTCCATGTTTAGGACTTCCAGACCCATCTGACACTGCTTTCCCTAAATCAAATTGACGCTGACAGGAATGGAGGATGATATGGTTAGATATTGTTGTGTGCTTAACCATGTTCTAAAGCCAATTGCAAAAGCTGGCCTACCTGAAACTACATCAGTACAGCTCCAAGACATTGAGCCAGGCAACTGGGTGGTGGTCAAGGACCTGAGCAAGGCCAGGTGCTGCTGGCAACTCCAACTGCTGTCCAACTAGTGGAAAGGGAAACCTTGAATCATAAAATAAAGTGTTTACTGTATCCAAATGATGCACCTATGAACCACCAGACCCCAACTTTGTAAGAGATTTCAGACAAATGAAATTGGCTATGACAACATGGCCACTGGTTTCTTTTTTTTTTTTTTTTTAACTCTCTTTTTATTGTTTTTAAACAGTTTAAAAAACAAGTATATATTTGTAGCAAAAACAAAAAAAGAGAGACAAGGGGGGAAATATTCCAAGTTAGAAGGATTCATATGAGTATTTTCTTTACAGTGACTTCTGAGGCATGACTCCTCACAGTTTTCAGAGTCGCTGAACTTATTCCTGTACATTGTCCATTTCTCCCATTTATCCTCTAGCTGGGCTTTCTGCAGTCATATTATATGTGTCAGTCTCTCCATCAGATAAATCTCTTCAATGATCTGGATCCATTGTTCCACAGTTGGAGGGTCCTCTTGGCACCACCTCCTAGTTATTGTTTTTTTACAAGCTACTGTCAAAATTTTATACAAATACTTACTTCTCTTCGTACATGATCAACTGAAAAATTACACAAGTACAGTAAACTAACATTCAATGGTATATTATCTCCCAAAAATTTTTTAATTTCTGTATTTATGTTTTCCCAGTATTTTTTTTTTATCTTTGGACATTTCCAGAATATATGGTTAACATTAACTGATCCACAGTTTCTCCAACATGGAAGAAGCTGGTTCAGATATTTACTCTTTATTTTAGGTGTAATGAAAAAGCGTATCAGATTTTTCCAGGAAAACTCCCTCCATTTTTGAGAACCAGTGGTTGTTTGGTGATTATTCCAGATATTTTGCCAATCAATATTTGTTATTTTAATGGATAATTCTTTTTCCCACTTTGTCTTTATGTATTCTGTTGAATATTTAGTGTTCATTAAAATTGTATGATAAAATTTGGATATGAGTCTCATCATCTTTCCTTCGTATGCTTTATTAATTATTTTGATCACTGGGTTCTCTTCCATGGAAGGAATCCCCTTGAATTCCCTATTATAATAATCTCTCGCTTGTAAATATCGAAAGAAGTCATATTTTTCAAGGCCAAATTTGTTTCTCATCTCCTCAAAGCTCCTTAATCTCCCCTCCTTTTCCAAAACTTTCCATGTTGTGATTCCTTTTGTTAGCCATTGCTTAAATCCCAGCTCTTGTTGAGCAGGTTTAAAACTAGTATCGTATAGTGTCCATTTTAATGTATTAATGTCTTTCTGTAGTTTATATTTTTTTATAAATTTGTACCATATTTCTAGTGTGACGCCTGTTATTGAATCAATGTTACTTCTCAGTTTATTGTATTGTTCTCTATCCCCAATCAAAATTTGTATTGGGTTATTATCTACATCTTTTTCTATGTCTTTCCACCTTTCTTGATAATTTGAATTACACCAGCAGTAAATAAACTTCAGTTGTGCTGAGATATAATAATTTTCTAAGTTAGGGAGGGCCAATCCCCCCTGATCTTTAGGGGGTTGAAGGATTGTGTATTTAACTCTGGGTCATTTTCCTCCCCATATGAACCGAGATAATTTCTTATCCCATGTTAAAAAGTACTTTTGGGGTATCTTTACTGGTATTGATTGGAATAGATAAAGAAGTCTATGTAATATATTCATTCTGATAATTTCTATTTTCGAACTAAAATCTAAAGGCAATGAGCTCCATCTTTCTATGTCCTTCTGGATTTCTTTAGTGATAGCATGATAATTTGTTTCACATAATGCATTTAAATTTTCAGTAACCACTACTCCCAAATATTTTATTGCCTTCAAATTCCAATTGAATTTATATTTATTATGCATATTTTTTGGTGGTAGGTAGTTAATTGCAAGTACTTGTGTTTTTTAAATATTTATTTTATATCCTGAAAAGTTTCCATAGATCTCCATAAGTCCCATCAGAGCCAGGATTGACTGGTTTGGTTGTTGGAGAAAACATCATCTGCAAAAAGCCCTATCTTATGATTTGTATTTTTAATTTCTATTCCATTGATTTCATTTTTTTGCCGGATTGTGCTAAAGGTTCTATGTACAAAGCAAATAGTGTGGTGGAAAAACAACAGCCTGGTATAAAAAAGTTGTTTTGTAACCCTGCAAGACACTGGCATTGTGATTCCTGGCATATGACCAGTGCATCACACATGATGCACTGGTCATATGCATCATGCGTGTGCTCAGAATAAGAACTCGTGTGTGCTTAAGAATAAGAACCTATCATGTGTTTGCTCAAGTATAGGAACTCATTGATGGAGTTGCATAACTGCATAGTGGTCATTTGCACAGCGTGTCGTTGCTGAATTGGCTTATTGCATAATAGTCATATGCACTATGTATATGTGTGTGCTCAGGACGCCATCAATAGACCATTCATGTGTTTTCCTTTTTTAGAAAGCAAGTAATGCAATTTCACTGTGGTCATTAGTCAACGTGTCAGAACAGGGGGGAGTATGGAGGTCTGTAACACATCATCGTCTATCACACTGTATATATGTCTTGTGTTTTCTGAATAAACTGAGAGAAAGGACTGACTCTACTATGCACTGGTTTGCTGTGTCTTCCTTCTCTCCCCTTGATCAAGGATGCAGGCCGGGCCTGCACTGAATATGTGAGCTAGGCTCACACCTATTTAGGCTAGGCCTAACGGAGGATTAATATAATATATCCATTCTGGTGTCAGAAGTGGGATTTCAGAGCATCGTCATCGGACCGCGGGCTGAACAACGGAATTAAATCTCCACTTTGCGCGCACATTTCAATCCTTCCAGCGGCATAGACGACCAGCTGCTGTGAAGAAGAGGTGTGGGACTGAGACTTCCTTGCCAGTCAGCGCGGCCCGAGGCACTGCTCCTGGAGTCCTTCTGTGACCCGAACCACAGCCTTCCTGAGTCCTTTTCCTGGTGAGTGCCAACCTCTTTTTGAGTAATTAGAATGGGTCTAAGTAGGTCTAAGCATAAAAGTAAAGGTAAACATGTTTCTGCAATATGTGACATTATGGAGATAAAATATCCAGGCAGTACTGAAAGGGTTCCTATGTGGGAAAAGAAATTAGGATTTCCAGAAGGGAGTAGTTTGAGTATACAGAAATTACAACTGAGGAAAAATATGGAAGATTTGCATAAAGGTAAATGGCCTACACATAAAAGGAAACCAAAAAGAGTGAAACTAACTATACAGGACTTTATCTGTTTAACACAGTGGGAGCGAGAAGCAAATCTCAGGTTAAATAAATCCAAAAAAGAAAAAGACTTGAAGCCAGAATCACTACAGGCTCAAAAAGTGATAACACCAAATTTACAAGACAGCAATGCAGGGATAAAATGTGAGCAGGATTGCTTATATAAACAGATTAGCAGACAAAAGACAGATGCAGTAATCACTTCAACACCTATTAAACAAAAACAGTTAACACTAGCAGCAAGCCTCTATCCTCCATTACCCCCAGACAACTCCTGGGAGATATATCGCTCAACTGAACTATCACCTCCAACTAAACCAGTGACAAGAGCAGACACAGGACATGCAGCTCAGCCACCAGCCAGACTGATAGAGCAGATAGAGTTAATGCAACCAGTAGGGCAGTTTCCAATGTATCAGGTTGCAAGAGGTGATTGCATACAACAGGTTTTCAGACCATGGGACAGGACAGAGATGAAGGAAGCTGCTAGGACAGTGCCAGACCCCAGAGATGGAATTAATGGGTTTGAGAAAAATTGGATTTCATTGTGTAAACAGTCGAGGCCGACAGGAGAGGAATGCAGAAAGTTGTTAAGTATGATAAGTAAAGATGAAGGCTACAAATGGGATAAGTTGTTTGACGATTATAAATGGGTGGAGAAAATTGTTTCCAGACATGTACAGTGGGAAGTAGATGATCGTTACCAGGAAATGGTAAAAGCAATAATTCACTTTGCTAAAGAAACCTGGGGTAAATATTCAGGACTTCAGAGTGTTATGCAAATGACCCAGGGACCTGGGGAAAGTGCTCCTTTGTTTTTGGCTAAATTCCTCAAAGCATATGAGCAGCAGACAGGACAGGATAAAAGTCAGTTTGGTTCCAGTCCTATAGGATCTTTTGAGGCAGCTTGTGTAGCACTTGGGCTTAACAGGTTAAATCAAGAAACTCAGGCCTTAATCATGCGACACAAAGTGGGATGGAGAACTATGGGGTGGGATGACCTTGTAACTCAGGCTCAACATTGGGAGGAGCACCAGGCTAGAGTAGAGAAGGAGAGAAAAACTAAAAAAGACACACAGCAGGTATATTATGTACAGGAGTAAGCCCTGGTGTGACCTTTCTGACACCCCTCTGGACGCAGGCAGCATGGTGTTTGTAGATGGTTGATGCTAAACAGAATCAAAAGGGTGGTAAAGAGGTGGGGTACACCGTAGTGACCACTGAAAATTGTTTTAAAATTTGTTAAACAGCCACCGGCAAACACATCTAAAATAGTGAAGAAGTTCAAAAACTGCTGGATGCCATCCTTTTACCCAGAAGAATAACAGTGGTAAAATGTATAGCACACAAAAAAGGCAAAAAAGGCAGCTGAAAGTAAAAAGCTAATAAATACTGAAAGCATAGACACTGTATCAACTCAGGATTATTTTGGTACCTCAGTACAAGACATTCTAAGTCAAGCAGGAAAAAACTGAACTCAAAACACTGAAAAATATGCTACCCTAATAAATGGAATATAGGAATCTGAAAGGGGATCATGTTTGCTACGGCCCTGGTATAGAAAGCTGCAGAAATAGCACATAAAATCATGATGGATAAAATAAAATGATAAATTCAATTAGAAGAGTTTAGCACTGCTCAGGAATACAGCAGGTAAGTGGCATCAGTCTGCCTTAAGTGTGGTATTTGTGCTGGGTACAATGTGAAAACTGCGCAGGGGAAGCTGAAACAAATAAAAAGAGCTCAGAGTTCAGGCCATAATTGACTAATGGCTTTTATTGAATCACATGCATGTCAAGGAACTAAATATGTATTAACAATGGGGTGTTTAGCTACAGGGTGGCTTGATTCACTAACAATCAATACATGATTTATAATTGGGGAAATACTATGAGATGCTGGCAGAAATCTTCTCCTCTTTGCCCAGACTTGACCTGACCAGAGCTGATTCGGGGCCCCTACACGACCTGGTGCCAGATGACTACATGTGGGTAAAGAACTGGAGACGGAAAAGCACCTTGGATCTATCACCATCACATCTAAAAAGCGACTATTGACAATCTGGAAGAATAACTGACTATAGACCCCCACAGACCGAGACAGAGACAGACTTAGACACAGGCCAAACACGGACAAAGACTCAACATAACTAAAAGGAGCGCTCCCTGGAAACAACAATCCACCTCCTCAGCCTAAGGCTGACACTTAGAGGCCATAATAATGGCTCAATAAGCTGGTTCACTGACGAGTGATCAAAGAAACACGCTAAAGACGGCGAACATTGTTCTTACAAGGCTTTGCGTGCCTTGGGCAGTGACAACAGACCTTCAGATCACACTTTTCCCTAAACTAAGTGTGCAACAAAAGCTTAAGGACTCAACTTTTGAAATTGTACACCCAGCACACACATTACACTCACATAACATTACACAGACAGTGTCTCTGGTGACCTGATTTCAGCTGGAAACATAACGGTGCCAACACTAGGTTGAAATCCCACCACACAAATCAGTTAATTGGTTCCACCCCCTACTAACTGACTGGCCCACTCCATAGCACTCAACACGTACAAGTTATTGAAATACTTAGGATAAGGTTTATTTAAATGTTGTAGTGTGAACAGTGTGACAATGTGTTTGAAATGTTTTCATGTTTTATATTTTGTGTAACGATATTGGGTATTCATTGTTCCCTGCTGCAGCACAACCACGAGAGCCGCCTGAAAGAGAAAAACCCTAATCTACAAACATTTGAAACCAGATGGATTAATATAGTTCACCCTCCAGGATTGAAACCAGACAATCATATAATCTGCTTAATGCCATGATAAAGTATTTATTTATTTTATTTTTATTTTTATTTGTCAGGGACCATGCACAGAAAAACACATTAAACTCATAATAGTAGAGATGCTCTGCACCAGATTATAGCTTTCTAGCTAATTTCCATCTGCAGTCCCTGTGAAGTATGAAGCTGTAGATGACTGCGGGACCCATACTATGATTAAAAGATCAGATACGATCCAGAAAATACCTCTTGTTAACACAGGCACCCTCTAAATACACATTGATAACTTCTACCCTGTGGTCTCCAAGAAAGTTTGCTTGATGGATTGCATCTTTTTGTCAATGATAAACAAAAACTTTGCTTACATGCACCGACTCTGGGAAGAAGAGTGTCCTAGACCCCGAAACACATTTAAGCAGCTGCAATTGGAGCCCCCAGTTCAGGAGAGCCCAGCAGTGAAGGTTGCTAAGTTCTTCTGTATCAGAGTGGGTTCTGGAGAGGCAAACTTGCCTCAAAGCTACCCCAAAAAGTGTGTTCAGTGGATAGGAACTAACGATGCACCAGGCAGAGGTAGATGGCTATCTGAGATCACTGGCAGATTGGATTGGACTCCACATATCTTTTTTTTGCATGTGAAAAAAAAAGCAACACTTAAAAGCAGACCAGGGGAGGATGAGTAGTGTGGCGTAGTCATGCTTGCAGAGAGTCACTGTCATCTCTGAAAACGTGGATCAGATAACTAGAGTAGCCAGGGATACTACGCAGGTTCGGGTGATGGCCTGTAAGGCCCATCAACGTCTGTGAGGAATTCCTGGTCTATACCATTCCGTATATTACTCTTAAGTTACATTATTCTATGGTTATTCTGTTATCTTTACAAATAATATCATGTTTGTGGGTTTTTTTGGAGGGGTTATTCTGAAGAATTAAAAGGGTGGATAATGGTATAAAAAAGTTGTTTTGTCACCCTGCAACCAGATCAGACACTGGTCATATGCATCATGTGTGTGCTCAGAATAAGAACTCGTGTGTGCTTAAGAATAAGAACCTATCATGTGTTTGCTCAAGTATAGGAACTCATTGATGGAGTTGCATAACTGCATAGTGGTCATTTGCGCGGCGTGTCGTTGCTGAATTGGCTTATTGCATAATAGTCATATGCACTATGTATATGTGTGTGCTCAGGACGCCATCAATAGACCATTCATGTGTTTTCCTTTTTTAGAAAGCAAGTAATGCAATTTCACTGTGGTCATTAGTCAACGTGTCAGAACAGGGGGGAGTATGGAGGTCTGTAACACATCATCGTCTATCACACTGTATATATGTCTTGTGTTTTCTGAAATAAACTGAGAGAAAGGACTGACTCTACTATGCACTGGTTTGCTGTGTCTTCCTTCTCTCCCCTTGATCAAGGATGCAGGCCGGGCCTGCACTGAAAATGTGGGCTTGGCCCACACCGAAGATGTGAGCTAGGCTCACACCTATTGAGGCTAGGCCTAACGGAGGATTAATATAATTAATCCACAGCCTACAGAATACTTCGAAGACCTCCTCAATCCTACCAGCACATCTTTCAGTGCGGAAGCAGACCTGGGGGACTCTGTGGTGGGCTCTGCTATCTCTGAAGTCGCCGCCGAGGTGGTCAAGAAGCTCCTCGGTGGCAGGGCTCCGGGGATGGACGAGATCTGCCTGGAGTTCCTCAAGACTCTGGATGTTGTGGGGCTGTCATGGCTAACACGACTCTGCAACATCGCGTGGACATCGGGGACAGTGCCACTGGATTGGTGGACTGGGGTTGTGGTCCCTCTTTTCAAGAAGGGGGACCGGAAGGTGTGCTCCAACTACAGAGGGTTCACACTCCTCAGCCTCCCTGGGAAAGTCTATTCAGGGGTACTGGAGAGGAGGGTCCGCTGGATTGTCGAACCTCGGATTCAGGAGGAGCAATGTGGTTTTCGTCCTGGCCATATAAGCGGAAGAAGATGGATAGATGGACAAACAACAGCCTTGTCTAGTTGATCTCTCTAAAATGAATTTATCTGTCAAATTGCCATTAATTTTGATTCTTGCATTGGGTTGTTGATACAATGTCTTGATACAATCTACTGATTTTCTATTAAAGCCCAGTCATTTTAACACTTGATATAAAACCTCCAGTTAACGCGATCAAACGCTTTTTCTGCGTCAATACTTAGTACTGTACTTCTTTTTTGATGTTGTGCTTCTTCTATGACATGTAGAGTTCTTCTAATGTTATCCTGTGTCTGTTGCCCCATCATAAAACCTGTTTAATCCTCGTCTGCTAGTTCTGTTATGAAACTATTAAGTCTTTTTGAAATAATTGACGTATATATTTTATAATCTACATTTAAAATTGATATGGGTCGGTAATTTTCACAAAAGCTTTCATCTTTTCCTGGTTTCAATAAGACTGATATAATTGTCTCTGCCCACGAAGGGGGCATTTTATTATTTTTCAGTATCCAATTGAAGGCAGAGTGAAGTAGAGGTGTCAACTCTTCTTTGAATTTCTTGTACCACTCAGCAGGGTACCCGTCACTTCCTGGACATTTATTATTCTTTAGGGAAGTTATGGCCTCAGTTATTTCTTCTCTAGTTATATCTGCAGTAAGAATATTATTTTGGATTGTACCAATAGATGGTAGCTCTAGTTCCTTTAGAAAAGTTCCTGCATCTTTTTCGTTAACTAATTTAGTTTGAGTGTATAGGTCTTTATAATAATTTTGGAATACTCTTTCTATATCTTCTAGTTTGTGTGTTATCTCTTTTGTTTGTGGGTCCATTATCTTAGATACTGTTTGTTGTGTTTGTTGTTTTCGTATTTTTCTTGCTAGAGATTTTGCTGTTCTTGGTCCTATTTCGTAGTATTTCTGTTTTAAATACTTATTCTTCCTCTCAGTCTCTTCCATTAATATTTTATTTATTTGTTTACTATGTTTGTTATTTCTACAAATATTTTAGGGTCATTTGTAAACTCGTGTTTCCTCTCCAGTTCTTTAAGGTGATTAATTTCAGTTTCATATTCCTTTGTTCTCCTTTTTTTAATTGCTGAAGTGAGAGCTATCATTTTACCTCTCAATACTGGTTTCATTGCAACCCATAAGATGGCTTGGTTTACTTCTCCGTTGTCATTTTCTTCTAGATATTGCTGTATTTCATCTTTTATCTGGTTGTTCGTTTCTTCATTGTTTAATATTCCTGTATTTAGTCTCCACAGTGTGTTCCTTCTCTTGTTTTCCAACTGTATAGTCAAATGTAAAGAATTATGATCAGAGACTTCTGCTGTCCCTATTCTACATTCCCTTATTTTGTGTATATCTTGCATGTTTACAAAGAAATAGTCTATCCGTGAATATGTTTTGTGTCGTGCCGAGTAAAAGGTAATTTTTTTTTTCATTTGTATGGAGATATCTCCAAATATCTACCATTCCCATTTCACTTAAAGTGACTTTAATAAATCTTGATAATTGAGTGTCACCTCTCGTTAGGCTTGTTGTATCTAGTTTATGTTTAAGGACTGTATTTAAATCACCACCACATATTAGGATTCCTTCTGTTTCTGTTGTTGCTGTTATTGAAAAGAGTTTCCATAAAATCTTTTTTTTTTATCAAAAAAAATCTTTTTTATATTGACTAATGTAGCTATTTGATCTTCCAGTTTTCCTTTAATTAGTATATACCTCCCTTTTTTGTCTCTTAATTCACTCATCAACTCAAATTTAACATTATTCGATGTAGTGGCCGCTGGTTTCATCGTCAAGTTGGTCAGCATAGCTGTTGTATCCCAGGGCTGGAAATGGACTTATCAATGTACTAACAATCCACTGTCATCAAGGGTGAAAGAAGATGCAGAGGGCAGAAGTGGCATTGGCATGTCACCAAGATAGGGTCAGGAGACCCCAAAAGAAGAGGATAAACCACTAAAGACACTGCTCAGAGAGAAAACAAATACTTTGATATAGTGAGTCGAAACCTTGGGGTTTTTGATGCAGATAGCTTGTCTGATGATTTTGTTTGAAAATAATTGATGTTGTTTCATATGATGGTTAAAGAGCAGACTGAATAATTCAAATACCACTGTTTCAGTCATACAAAGCCTTCCAGCAACTGGTTTTGTGCAACCAAACAATTTTTTTTCAAATTCATATGCTAAATCTTTTGAGATCCCTAATTCAGAAACAAAAATTTCACGTTGTTCAAATCCTGCTGTTAATCTAATTCCCTGTCCAACTAACACTAATCCCTCTAATATTACTTTTTAATAATGAACAAACTATTCAAGTTAGCACATTTTTAATACTCCGGCATACCACCAATTAGGAATTTTTATTGGCTGTCTGGGAATGAGGTATTTTTTTTCTTTATCTCCAGAATGGTCTGTTGTTGTTATTTTGTTAATCTTACTTTAACTGACTTAGCAGTACTCACTATAATTTAAAAAAATAATAGTCGAATCATAGTCACAAGCACTAACTGAAAATTGGCACAGTCTTTTAATCTTGACCTATACCATTGGCATATTTCATTAGCTCATAAATGGGGTATTGAAATATTACCATAATATGGTGTCACCTTTTTAGCAGATCAGAGACAACATTACATATTCTATGAACGCTTTTGCAAATGACACCGTAAAAGTTTTTAAATATTTAGCTACATATGATAAATCTCAAAGATTAACTTTAATAAAACATATAATGACTATGGATTATGTTTTGAAAAAACTGGTGGAATGTGTGTGACTCTCGCTTTAACAGAAGAAGTGTAGTGTCTTTTTTTTAGTAAATATCGAATGAGCTGGCTCGCAGTAATGTGCAGCTAAGATAATGGTAGTAATGGCAGCTAAGATAACAAAGATATAAAAATGTCTCGTTCAAAGGACCTCTTTCACAATACATGTAATTTTGCCCACAGCCCAATTTTTTGTTTATTGTGTGGTATTTGTAGTACACCCAGAGACTCCCAAGAATATACCTTTAGAAAATCCAAAAGTCATCCAGGGCCTGTACTATGACCTATTTTATGATCATTGCCATAGGCGTGAGCCAGGGTGCACACTTTACCCCAAAACTTACTCAAACACAAATAATAAATCATCAAATTGGGTCAAATCACCTTCACTGAAGTCTGGCGCATCTTTTGAAATCAAATGTAAAGCTAAGTATTACAATTGAAAGAAGTTATTGAATTTTAACTGGGAAAAAAATAGTTTTTTTTATGATTTTTTCAACAAATTCAATTCTTTGGAGATGTGTCTGACCAACTTACAGTTGCTGTACACCTAAAATACTTACAAATTATTTGGCCACATATATATTCTCAAAGTGGGAAAAAAATCATCAAATTCTGAGACCGGTAAAGTTGTTCAATTAACAGGTTGGGTTACTGTGGTAGAATCAGGATACTGTTCCGTATCTTGTATATCAGGGAACCTTAAAAGATTTGTTCAGAATTCATCCTTTAAGTATGATTTCTTTTAGAATTTGAATGCTAGATTCAAAACAAACATTTCACATGAAATGTTATTCATTTTAATATTGAACAGCCACAAAGGGCCTGTATATTATGCCTTTGTGATGAGATAATAATGAGCCATTGATACAAGTAAAAACCGATGCAGTTTTGGATTGTTGTAATCAGATTGTATATATCTACAATGACAGCAATACATAAACATTACTTCTGTCAATTTCTGTTTCTAGTACTTATATATACATGTAATCTGTTTTATGGCCTTCGTGTCTTTTTGCATAGCAACGGCTTGGACAATTTTAATTTGTAGACTAGAACTATAGTGAGGGAAAGGGGATCTGAGAAATCCATAAGATGTATGATTGGCTGGTTATTTCATAGAATGGAGTCTTTGAATTTGCTTGTGTATGGTTGGAGGGGTTTCTGATTTTGAAAATGTTTATAATATCCCAAATAATAGATTACAGATGCAACATGTGCACACATGCCAGAGGTTCTCTTTCCAGCAGGACAGAGACAATAATATGCCTTCACAGGATCATCTGATGCATTCTTGTCAAATTGAATCCAAACATTGTATTTTATTTGAGATCTGTGACGAGAATGAATCTGTCCCCTAATGAGATCAGCATCATGCTGGTAAACCCAAATCTCATAGTCACCATCATTTTTTTGATGCTCAGCAATGTAGCCAGGGGACTGTTTGATTTGGTATGTACCGCATGTTATGGTCTCAAGGTATTCCAGATCCACATGAGGGAACGAGATATCAGATGCTTCAAGCTTCTGCCATTCACTACGAGCTCTACGTGACATATTTGGGTCTTCTGCAACTCGTTTTGCCAAAACATTGTCTTTTTTTAAAAGTGAAAGCATACGCTGAGCCATCTTAGTATCTCGTTCCTCTCGATCTGGATCTGAAACATATATTGGTCCTCTGAAGGCATTGAGACATGCAGTTACTATGCGCACTAATTTGCCAATGACCTCAACGAAATAATTTGAGGTAAGTTGTTCCTTAAACAACATCCACTTCTTTAAACGCCCGTGGTAGGACTCTACTATCCATCTTGTTTTGGTACAGCAACGATCACTATTGGCTGTTGAGGAATCCAATTGGGATTTACCAGTTGGTAAAAATGACGGCATTCTAGCATCATACCCCAACTTAGCAAGAAGATCTAAGGCATCCCTGAAACCGCGATCTACAATCATATTGTCATTTGCTTCTAACCAAGATTTCAATATTTCAATTTTTTCTATGATGAGCCAAGTTATTGTTGCATCATTTACGTTACCATGGTAGGGGCCAATAGTGTCTAAAACATATCCATCAGGCAGTACAACTGACATGAATTTTAGGTAATTTCGTTTTTTCTGTCCTCCGTAAGATGCCCTTTGAAACTGATGATCACTGCTTTTGTTGAGGTATATGTACCATCTAAGATAAGAGTGACCTGGTCACCATAAAAAGCTTTAGTAAAGACAGTGTTGTGAGTTATGGCATCGTGGCGTGAAATATGATTTGTGCCAAGGTATTTGGGAACAACTATTGTGTTCAAAATATCTGCAATTGTATGAAAATATCTTGACAGTGTAGCTTGGGAAAGATTAGTAAGCATGGTCATTTGATTCCATGAAAGGTTTGTTTTCAGTTTTGGCCAAAAGTAAAGAAGCAAATCTATTGCTCTGGAACTATCACTTGAACCTGAAACAAGATCAGATTCACACATGTCATACATGTTCTTAAATTGCACCAATGTCCAGCCAGTCCATGCATGGCAGTCAGAATCTGACAAGGTTTCAAACTTCAGTTTGGGTGATGTCTCATGTTTGGATACTTCATGTACAATTTCAAGTAAATCATTAATAACAACTGGAGAAATAGATTCATTCAGTTTACTTTCCAGAGGAATACGACTGTGCATATTTATCTTTGTGTCAGGGTGTAGAAAACTCCCGATGAGGTGTTCAGAACAAACACGAGCATCAGGCGGGCACCAAAGTGAACATTCAATGATAAGAGAGTGACGAACAGACTTAGGAATGTTTATACAGTTTTTCATTGTACTCTAAACACAAAGAACACTTACGATGTGAAGAGGAAGCATACTTCAAATCTTTGATTTGGATAAGAGGTATAACAGATCGGTTAGTTCCAGGATTAGTGGGGCTATCCTCAATCTCAAATGAATCACAGATGCCTGTGGATTCATTGTCACTGTGAGTGTCTTCTTTTGAGTCAGGGCGTGGCCTTTTTCTAAGATATCTCATGTAGCATTTTAGACACAGCTTACTTCCACTCTCAACATTCAATCCTTCTTTACTAAGCACCTGCTTTAACCAGTTGTTACTGGGAGAATCTAGACTCCTTCCAGATTTTAAGTTCTTCCCTTTATCTTTGAACCCGGTTTTGCAATCGGGTATAATACAAACCCCGTCCATTTTAACTTTAAACAATATGAAAATAAATTCTCTGGAGGATTTAAATATATATTGGTATTCTCAGGGAAACAAACCTGGAAAATACACTAACAACAAAAAGGTATAGTTATAGGTATGGATACCACTTAGTATTGTACTAGATGCACAATTTTTTCATAAAATGTACATGTGTGCACACTAAATTGTGGTAACAGAAGACACTGTATATGAACAGCTATACTTAAAAAGAAATCTGCTGAATATAACACTTGCAGCAGAATATATGTTGTTTATACTCAAATGACAAATTGATACTAGCTAGCTCGGGACATATGTTGCTTGGACAACAATTCTTTACAGAATGGCAGAACTGACTAAACTCGTCTTGACCACAAGCGTGAAGGTCAACAATAGCATATTGCCTCAGCTTGAACGTACTACTCTATCATACAAGGAGATGCACCACTATCCCATTTATTCATTTGAAATATATAGCATGTATTGCAGTATTGATTAGCATTGCGTTGGATGATATTTTAAAAAAGAGGAATTACAGGCCCTGCATACCTTTTCTGTTTTAAATGAAAAACATTTTGAAAAAAAATATAATTCAATTGAATGCACAATACTAAATTGAAGTTAACATTCATTTGCTGCAAATTGCATGAAATAAAACATTACCCTTG
This sequence comes from Cetoscarus ocellatus, assembly GCA_037902135.1. Classification (NCBI taxonomy): domain Eukaryota; kingdom Metazoa; phylum Chordata; class Actinopteri; order Labriformes; family Labridae; genus Cetoscarus; species Cetoscarus ocellatus. The sequence continues at coordinate 39,250 of JBAMNC010002243.1, forward strand.
ATATAATACAAGACATGGAACAGTATCCTGATTCTTCCACAGTAACCCAACCTGTTAATTGAACAACTTTACCGGTCTCAGAATTTGATGATTTTTTTTCCCACTTTGAGAATATATATGTGGCCAAATAATTTGTAAGTATTTTAGGTGTACAGCAACTGTAAGTCGGTCAGACACATCTCCAAAGAATTGAATTTGTTGAAAAAATCATAAAAAAAACTATTTTTTTTCCAGTTAAAATTCAATAACTTCTTTCAATTGTAATACTTAGCTTTACATTTGATTTCAAAAGATGCGCCAGACTTCAGTGAAGGTGATTTGACCCAATTTGATGATTTATTATTTGTGTTTGAGTAAGTTTTGGGGTAAAGTGTGCACCCTGGCTCACGCCTATGGCAATGATCATAAAATAGGTCATAGTACAGGCCCTGGATGACTTTTGGATTTTCTAAAGGTATATTCTTGGGAGTCTCTGGGTGTACTACAAATACCACACAATAAACAAAAAATTGGGCTGTGGGCAAAATTACATATATTGTGAAAGAGGTCCTTTGTGCTCTCACTCTTCAAGGATGCACAAATGTAGGCAAAGTCCTCTTTCAAGAAACTTGCTTATTACGGTCACATGGTGAGCAATAACAAACAGGAGTTGCTTTGTGTCACAACACCCCTAATCAACTGAAGCTCAAGCTGTTGTTTGTATGTTTGATAGCTTGTTGGGTGGGACTTTCCCCATCTGGGACTTTCCCTGTCTTCCAGAAGGTTCTCGCCCAGATTTTTTTCCACATTCACTTTCCTTTATTCTTTAATATAATTGTGTAATTTTCCCATTCTATAGACCTTTACACAATCCAATGGAGTCCAGAATTTCTTTTTTTTTTATAAGGCACAATAAAACATATTCCTTTCTTATCTCAATTATGTGGTTTATTCAAGATGGCTGAATTTGTTTCAAAATGGCTTCCCACTTAGCTCCAAAATGGTTGTGCTTTTCCTGCTCCTCGCTTTGGAACAGAATGTTCTGTACATTATGTTCTTTCCTTAAATACTTGTTTTCAGTTTAATTTTCTCAACTTTGAACAATGGACTCCATTAGATATGTATTCTCGCTCTATGTTGTACGAAAATAACCTTTTTAATAATGTTTGGTGAGACCATTATATTGATTCACATATATAAATAAATTAACTTAATATGACCAAAAACCAATACATGCTTAATATTTCATGTGATAATTCAGACTATATTGTGAAAAAATTACATATTATGAAAACAACCTTTAAACATACATTTCTGTGGAAACCCTAAATAGGTAATACATTCTGTGCCCATTTCTACCTTTAGTTTGGAACTCTAAATGCTGGTGTTTGACATCTATATATGACAAAATATCTCAGGGAACACAAAGACATTATAAAATGTAACATTCGGAATATTGTTATGGGTAAGATAAAAATCAATACAAAAGGCATAGGTGTAATATAAACCAAATATTTAAGGCAACCTGTCATTGACTCATATAAAACCATAGCATAAGACAAAATATTACTATCAACACTGTCACATACGCTGTATTTGTCTACTACTACTTAAACCTATATTACTAGCTAAACTAATAAAAGAAAGATACTTGTGTGATTAAAATGACCAACATACCAACATTCAACATTCTATCATTGAAAATGCAGAAAGAAAGAGAAAAATATTTAAAGTATGAGTAAAGTAAAACCCATTGATTAGTGGTGATACCAACAAGACATTGTGCGACAATTTTCCACAACAGAAGCCTGTGTAACCCTTATACCTAACAATTAAGACAATATCCCTAATTTAATTGCAGCACTTTGCAAAACTGTGATGCTTTTGATCCTTCCAGTTCAGCTGGTTTGAATTTCAACAAATGGTTAATTTTGAGCCATTGTAATTAGTATTTTCTTCCCTGTGTTAATTATTTTCGGTATAATTTTATCTCTCTGTACTTGTGCTCTCACTTATATGCAAACACTGTAATATAAATGATTGGTGGAGTTCTTGGAGGAGACAAATTACAGCTGTATGTTAAAATGTCGGTTAATGAACCAAATGTAAACTGCATTTTGAAATGGGCTCTTGAAAATCTGTGGAAGTGAAAATGACTTGGATGAAGAAGCAATGTAAATACAATTTCTCATGGTGTTGTTTTAAGTTTCTATTCTCCATCCATCCATCCATCTTCTTCCACTTATCTGTGGTTGGGTCACAGGGGCAGACTTCCCTCTCCCCAGCCACTTTGTCCAGCTCTTCTTAGGGGATCCCAAGGCGTTCCCAGGCCAGCTGAGAGACATAGTCCCTCCAGCATGTCCTGGGTCTTCCCCGAGGTCTCCTATCACTGGGACGTATCCTGAACACCTCACCAGGTAGGTGCTGATTCTCATTCCAGCCGCTTCACACTTGGCTGCGAACTGATCCAGCGAGAGCTGCAGGTCAAGGTCCAATGAAGCCAACAGGACCACATCATCTGCAAACAGCAGAGACCCGATCCTGAGGTCACCAAACCGGCCCCCCTCAACACCCTGGCTGTACCTAGAAATTCTGTCCATAAAAGTTATGAACAGATCCGGTGACAAAGGGCAGCCCTGGTGGAAAATCTAACCCTCACTGGAAACAAATCTGACTTACTGCCAGCAAAGTGGACCAGGCTCTGGCACCAGTTGTTCAGGGAATGGACGACCTGTATCAGGGGTCCGATACCCCACACTCCTGGAGCACCCTCCACAGGACTCCACGAAAGACGGTTGAGTGCCTTCTACAAGTCCACAAAACACATGTAGGCTGGCAAACTCCCACGCATTCTCAAGTATCCTCATTTTGCCAATTCAGAGGCAACACCTTGATGTTGCAGAGTAGTGTCAAACCCCAACGTACAGGCACTGAGCCTAGGAGCAACAAGTACTGCCACCCCCACCCGGCACCTCTCGCCATCGGCAACTCCAGAGTGGAAGAGAGTCCAACCCCTCTCAAGAGGACTGGTTCCAGAGGCCAAGCTATGTGTGGAGGTGAGTCCGACTATTTCTAATCTGAACCTCTCAATCTCCCGCACCAGCTCAGGCTCCTTCCCAACCAGAGAGGTGACGTTCCACATTCCTAGAGCTAGCAGTTGCAGCCGGGGATCGGACTGCCACCCAGCTCACAATACACCTGACCACTTTGCCCCTCCCATGGGTGGTGAGCCTATGGGAGTAGGGTCCCACGTTGCCTTTTCGGGCTGTGCCCAGCCAGGCCCCATGGGCATAGGTCTGGACACCAGGTGCTTGCCAAAGAGCCCCACCCCAAGGCCTGGCTCCGAGGGGGACCCTGGTGGCCCACGTCCGGGCGAAGGAAACTGGGAACCATTTTTGTAGCTCTCCATTGTGGTCCTTGAGTCACACTTTTTCTGGCCCCTCCCCCAGGACCTGTTTGCCTTGGGTGACCCTACCAGGGGCATAAAGCCCCCAACAACATAGCTCCTGGGGTCAATGGGACACGCACAGCCCCCCACCGCAATAAGGTGGCGGCTCAGGGGAGGGGAAGTTTTTTTTCTGTTTCCCCAAATTTGTTTTCTGTTTCTGTTTTTTCACTTCAACTTGATGCAATTTCTAAGTTTTTCATAGAAGTGACATTTTCTTTAAAAAAAATGCCACATTGTGTCAAAAGGAGGGAATTGTGAAGAATTTTTAGAAAGACTTTATTTAGTGTTACAGGTAAAACACAGACAAGCTATCTGACATCTGTTATTTGATCAACTTTTAGCCTCTTGAGCACATTTGGTGGGGTTATTTTTCAAATGGGGGTAAACTGTTTTAGTGTTTTATGGTTTCCTGAGGTAGAACAGATGCTTTCTTCTAAAAATGTCTTAATGTGTCACATGGCTGTGTGGTGACCCATCAAATGGTGCTGTCAATATTTAAGTCCAGTGTGCCTTGTCTTTGGGAGAGGACACCTCTCCAGGCCTCCTCTCCATGCTGCATGTGAGATAAAGGAATTTTGATCCATAACACTGTGTTCTTGCTTTTTCTGAGAACTAGCAATTCTCCATTTTGAGGAAGAAATTTTACTCACAGGTTCATCCAGAGACACCTACTCATCTTGGTTAAAAAAAAAAAAAAAAAAAACTCTCCCTGGTTGTTCTGGTTGTTGGTGAGTAAGTCTTTTGGTGAACCCCACACTACAACAACAAAACTGTTCATCGGTCATACTCTGCATTTGTGGGCTGCCTTTTCTTATCACTGATACGATTTTAAAAAATTTGTGTGCCCAGCCCTGTCTGTAAAAGAGAACTGCCATGGTGAAAAAAAAATTACTTAATTGTATTTCAAGTATATTCAGAATCAGAATCAGAATCAGAAATACTTTATTAATCCCCAAGGGGAAATTTGGTTGTTTCAGTTGCTCTTATACACAGTATAGCAGTTGGAATGAACAGGATGAAGACATTAGAATAGACAGTAGCATTAAAAAAAATAATAATAAAGATAAAATAAATACAAGTAAAAATAAAAACAAATGAAAAGAGCATAAAAATTAAGTAAGCAGGTTGCAACGTGCAGAGTCTTTAAGCAGTATCAACTTCCTTATGAAGGAAAATAAGTTAAATTAAGTGGAAATGAGGCTCCGAATGAGGTGGAGGTATACACAGTATTAACAATTAACAATATTTACACTAAAAATGTAAACATATTCATGAAAGCACCATTTGTCCGAAGATATGCTTATTAGCAATATCACAGGAGTAAAAACTGTGAGAGTTTATTCTCCAGGACCTGATGGAGCAGTGATGTTTGAGATAGGAGTTATAAAGTCTGATGGCCACAGGCAGGAATGACTTCCTGTGGCGCTCTGTGGTGCATCGTGGGGGGATGAGTCTTGCACTGAATGTGCTCCTGTGTTTGTCCAGCACGCTGTGGAGAGGGTGGGAGGTGTTGTCCATGATGTCCTGCAGCCTGGACAGCATCCTCCTCTCCGACACCTCTGTCAGAGAGTCCAGCTGCACCCCCACAACATCACTGGCCTTACGGATCAGTTTGTTGAGCTTGGTGTCCGCTACCCTGAGCCTGCTGCCCAAGCATACAACAGCATACAGGATAGCACTGGCCACCACAGACTCGTAGAACATCCTCAGCATCGTCCTGCAGATGTAGAAGGACCTCAGCCTCCTCAGGAAGTAGAGGCGGCTCAGGCCCTTCTTGTAGACGGACTCGGTGTTCCTGGTCCAGTCCAGTTTGTAATCCAAAAATACTCCCAAGTATTTGTACTCCTCCACGATGTCCACCTGGACCCCCTGGATAGAAACAGGGGCCACTGGAGCCTTTGTCCTCCTCAGATCCATGACCAGCTCCTTGGTCTTTGTCACGTTGAGCTGCAGGTGGTTCTGCTCACACCATGTGACAAAGTCCCCCACCACAGCCCTGTACTCTTCATCACCCTTGCTGATACACCCCACAACAGCCGAGTCATCAGAAAATTTCTGAAGGTGGCAAGAGTCGGTGTTGTGGCTGAAATCCATGGTGTACAGGGTGAAAAGGAAGGGGGACAGGACTGTCCCCTGGGGAGCCCCTGTATTGCTGACCACCCTGTCAGACACACAGTGCTGCAGACGAACATACTGCGGTACCTGCGGCCAGTCAGGTAGTCAACAATCCAGGACACCAGAGGAGCCTCCATCCCCATCGCTGTCAGCTTCTCCCCCAGTATGGACGGCCTGATGGTGTCAAAGGCACCGGAGAAGTCAAAAAACATCACTCTCACAGTGCTGTCAGGCCTGTCCAGATGGGCGTAGACCCTGTTCAACGTGAAGATGAGGGCGTCCTCAACACCAAGTCGGGGCTGGTAGGCGAACTGTAGTGGATCCAAGTGGGGCCTGACCTTAGGTCAGAGCTGCTCCAGAACGAGTCTCTCCAGGGTCTTCATGATGTGGGACATCAGTGCCACCGGTCTGTAGTCCTTGACGTTGTTTGTGCACAGCGTCTTTGGTACAGGAACGATGCAGGACGTCTTCCACAGCACGGGGACCCTCTGGAGACTTAGGATCATGCTGAAAACGTGGTGGAGTACTCCACAGAGCTGGGGGGCGCAGGCTTTCAGGACCTTCGGGCTCACACCATCAGGGCCTGCAGCTTTGCCTGCGTGGAGTCTTGTCAGCTGTCTTCTAACCTGTAATTAAAATAAATAATAAAATATTCATATTTCAATAGTATATTGAAAATGTATTTACACAAATTGTACTTTTTGTAAATATATAAAAAGTATACTAACATCATGCTTTCAAACTAACACTTTTAACACACTCTAAAATATTTACACTATATTGTACTTTATAGAGATATATTATTCAAAAATATACTTTAAGTAAAAGTTATGTGAATCGGTGTAATTGTACTTATTTGAAATTTGTTTTTACACATACTTTTGATATATTTTAAAATGTATGCTTAAAATTGTCATTGTAACACACTGAAAGCATATTTTAAAAGTACACATTTTAATATCGAAACTGTAACATTAAGTTAGAGTGCATTTTGAGTTACATTTGAATTAATTATGTAATTATTTATGCTTTTACCTCAGGACATTCTTTTGGAAAGTGTTCAATAGTATTTCTATGAAAACACACTTAAACCCATTTATGCAATTTTGTGATGTGTGTAAAGTACAGATATAGCAATTATTGCGGTTGTTATGTAATGTTTAATAAGTTTGGCAAAAAAAATATGATCCAATACATGTTACACACAAAACCACATCAAACAAAACACTAAATTTTCACTTCAAAAGTACAGGTGCACAAAAAATTTGAGTGTGAGTGTGGAGGATGTTTGGCATTGATGTCTGTAAAGTAGTAGCTCCCCAAGAATTTTAGTCTCTTTCAACGTTGTTTGGAAGTGGAATGGCATACACTTTGTCCTTGGTCTTAACCATTAACCATTTACATTTGAGTGATTGGGGATGCACAGCAAATACATTATAGGTGTGAGACACCTCATTTATAAATGTGGATGATACAATATATTTAACTGAACATACCTACAAACCTTTCCTCCACTCTTGGCAAGCTTTTTTACTAAAATACAGAAGTTGGTGGATGTGGATGAGGTCCCATCATCAGATGTAAAGGCCACTAGGGTCATAACTTTGCAGAATGTTCCATCATCTAACTGTACAACTGAGTTATTTCTCTTTTTAAGAGTTGTGTTGTTATATGAATGATAAACCACACTGCTACAAATGAAATGGTCATAAAATAAACCTGAATGAACTGTCACTCCTGTGAAACTTTCAATAGCCATCCTCTGCAACACAGATGTGCTACCTGTCTTTGGGCAGCCAAAACCCCTGACATGATGTTGAAACTCCTTTGATTTCTTTCTTAAGATAGAGGTACTTTGAAGTTTGTCAAATAATGTCCTTATGCTGCCCTTAGCATTTGCCATTGTAGTCTCTGCTTTTCTTGAGAGACCCCTCCACCGAAGAAATCTATTCTCTATTTGTGTTGGCGCATGTGTTGTTTCCACTGAAAAATCTAAGCAAAGTCCCATTAAATGATTCAAATGGAAACATGGATGTTGCTCACAGTGGTCCCTAGATGCATACGCTTGCTGTCAAGTGCATTAATAAATGCACAATAAAAGAAGCATTTGCAGCACCATAAAGTTTCTCAAAGTTAAGCACAAACTTTTGCAGAGCTTGTTCTGCCACATCCACGTTTCACTTTAATTATATCCTGAAGAAGAGTGTGCATTGCAAAAACTAATAAAAAAAGATGATTCCAATACTTTTCAGAATGCTATTCAAAACAGGCAATGCATAAAACAACAAAAATGACCTCCACTCAGATGCTTTCCAGAATTTCCTGTCCTTCACTGATCTTGGTGCCCTTGTGACCTCCACAGGTGGGTTAATAGCCAGCAATTCCTGCTCTTTGTCACAGACCTTGCCGCCCAAGTACCAGTCTTCAATGATGGTGCTTACTGTCTAGCCACAGAGATGTTATCTGTTTCGTGACACCCAGGCAGACACTGTGTTGGTACTCAGGAATGAATCCAGTGATCATCTTGAAGCACTCAAGTTCCATCGAAGGGGATGGGCCTTTCACACCCATTACTGGATTAGCTCGTGTTGCCAGCATAGTATGCCGAAAATGATCCATCTCTGTCCTCAAAGGTGGTTCTGGGGTTTCCCAGACATAGGGACCACCACCAGTGTGAAGGCAGAAGTCACACCCATATTTGCCATTGAACTGTTGTGTGTTTCTAAGGAGGCGGCGGGCTACTGAATCTGAGGAGCACAGTAGTAAATGAACTTTGCTTGTATGCTCTACGTTTTCAGAGTCCATCCATTTAATTCCGGTCTGTTCCAGTTCCTTGAGCTCTGCCACAAAAGCAGTTAAAAATGTGATCATATTCGGCTTGCTTTTACCAAACCATAAGCATGGTATGCATATGATGGCTTGACGATCTTTTGGTGACAGCTCTATGACTTGACATTGAATTGGCCATCTCTGAAAACTATTACTGTTGAAAACTGGAATTCCATCACAATTCCACAGTAAATCATACTTTTCTCTTCCACAATACGTCATCAGCCCCTATTTGCCCACTCTGCTTGAGTTTTTCGTATTCAGTCCCACACTGAATATCTGAAATAATGCCTGGAATTGATTCTCTTCCATTTAAATGTATCCCAGATTTTTCTATAATGTCCACAATTTGGGTTGATAGACTAAGTACAAGAAAATAAGACCCAACCCTTAAGTTTCTCTCAATGTCAAATTCAGCATTACAAGAAGAATAATTTTTTATAGCTGTCTCTTTGGGTCCCATATAGCTTTCACAGTTGACACAATAAAAATGGGGCACGTACTGGGCAAACTGTCCCTATGCTTTATGAAAAAGATATGAGGTTGCTGGCACCAAACTGTTCATTAAACATTGTAAGAAGATCCTGAAGAGCTACTCCTGTCAAATTGTGCCTTAGTACATATGACATGAGTAAAAGCAGACTCTGTCCTTTTGTGATCGGAACACCAGGATACAGGATCATCATGGTGTTTCTGCAATACAAGACAAGATTGCTCACATTCATACCTTAAACACAATAGGAGTCAAAATTATAATGACAGTATTGTCCTAATTAGAGAGATGTCTCATACATGTAATGTAAAAGAACAATATACAGATAATCTGTAATTAAATGGTAGTACCTTCAATTGGTTTGAATCTTGATTTTTGGCTTGGCCCCTCCCTTCTGCTCTGTGTTCTTGTCCACTTCCATCGTCTTCTTCTCTGTAGACATGTCCACTTCCCCATCCTCCTCTTTGTCCTCTTGTCCACTTCCATTGTCTTCCTCTCTGTAGTCATGTCCACTTCCATTACATTCCTCTCTATCCTCTTGTCCACTTCCATCATCTTCCTCTCTGTCCTCTTGTCCACGTCCATCATCTTTCTCTCTTTCCTCTTGTCCACTTCTATCATTTTCCTCCCTGCTCTCTTGTCCACTTCCATCGTCTTCCTCTCTATCCTCTTGTCCACTTCCATCATCTTTCTCTCTGTCCTCTTGTCCACCTCCATCATCTTCCTCTCTGTCCTCTTGTCCACTTCCATCATATTCCTCTCTATCCTCTTGTCCACTTTCATTACATTCCTCTCTATCCTCTTGTCCACTTCCATCATCTTCCTCTCTGTCCTCTTGTCCACGCCCATCATCTTTCTCTCTTTCCTCTTGTCCACTTCTATCGTCTTCCTCTCTGTCCTCTTGTCTCTCTCTATCCACTTCTTGGTTAGTATCTGTATTATTATGATCTGCAAGACAAATCTGAGACAAATGTAGAGCAACTAAGTGCAGCCTCAGTGGTCTTGGTATGGTTGAACATCGGGATATAAAAATACATTTACTAGATAACATGTATCTCTCCTGAACTTACCTTTTCAGTAACTTTTCTTCTGTAAAGGGATGTTCTTGAAACTGAAGATGTACAGAGAAATCCCTTGTAGAACAATTTTCTCTTTTTCTGTGGATACAGTAAAAACAAGAAGATAATAAGACACCTGAACACAGCAAGTGCTTTATCCACTTGCTAGTACAAGTGTTGATGTAGGATTACCCTTGATGACTTACAGTGGACTTGGGCAAACATTTTAGGATGAAGATATTGTATTGGAAGTAATATTGTCTTTTAGATCTATGTTAACCATCAGACAGGCTGATCTCATAGCATGGATATTATAGGCTACCATAAATACTGTGGTTTTCGTGTCAAGGATCAAAGATGTTGACAAGTTTATATCCTATTTTTCCTGCAGACATCACAGTAACAGTCAGAAAATATAATACATATATTATTAGTCTTTAATGAATGTATGGGGTCTGTCCGTACAGAAGTCTTTGACTTGAAGTAAATAACAATGATTTCACGATGATTTTCACGTAAAAAAAAATCACTTTTTTGGCATGCTGATTTGGCATAGCAACTGTCTTCATTGTATAAAAAATCTATAAAATTCGTTTTTTAAAATAGATTATAGCCGCCGAGTCTCTGACCAATGAAGTGCATCAGTTTCGTTTTTCACTTTCAGCCAATCAGAATTGCGGACGTTCTCATGTGCTGCATCCATCTGATCGACCTCACTCCCGTGAAAGCAGGTTGGCGGTTAGGATCGACTGTAAGGTTAGGAGACAACAATGTCTTTCAAATTCGCTATTTACTATCTATTTGATAAAACACTCTGATTGGAAAGCACGTCGCTCATTCAAGGCAGCTACCAGTTCACCCAAGTGGCGTCCCAGCCGGACCTTGATGACGACGCGAACTGGATCGAAATAAAATGGCCTACGAGAAAAGAACCAAAGAGGACGAAGGCTGCTGAGGTCCTCTTATTTGGAGGCAAGTATGGAGAACACCTATTATTTTCCCAACTATTTCAGCTAGCTAGCAGCTCTAACTGTTTAATTTTGGCATTGTTAGGGAGAAGGTCTTGGCTAAACTTATTTTTTCTTACTCTTCTCGTTATATCAGATTCCTACAAAGAACTCGTGTCTAAGAAGAATTTGTTCATCCTCGGTAAAGACATATGGGCCGAGGAGGAAAGCAAGGGTGTGCGCATGAAAAAGAAAATGTGTGAGACCGACGTAGTAAAACCTAAAACGACCGTGCAGGTGAGTGCACGTAACATTCATAGCGCACAAGCTGACATGCTAGCTCCAATAGTCTGACTAGCTACACAACACATCCATGATTTCCTTCATGGTAAAGGTCCTGACAAAATTCAAATCATTTACCCAAGTAAAAAAACAGTAAAGCAATGCTAAAATACTCCATCACAAATCATGCATGAAAAATACCACAGAAGTTAAAGTGCAAAATTATTTGCAGTAAAATGTAGCTAAACTGTCAAAGTAAATATACTGATTTGCTCCCTCTGACTGATATATTGTTAGATATGAAAACATAAGATGAATAATACTGAAACATCACGATGTAGCAGCATTTTGTTTTTGTATCTGCCAGAGGTAGGCCTATATATTCAGCTACTAATGCATTTTTACATACAGAGACACCAAATAAGCTATATCTGAGCAGTGGTTAGTAGTAATTAATTGAAGATTTAAACAGAAGACACCTAAAATGTGAACCTGATTACAAAAAGCTTTCTGCCGGATGCCAAAATCCCCAAAATTTGGAAACCACTAGTTCAATCATTAGCAATGTGCTATATTTTAAAATATTTTTATTCAAATCTTTCATATAGCTTTTTTACACCTGCCAGTAGGATGCACTGAAGCAACACTGAGCATAAATTAAAAATCTTATACTATTAAAAAAGCAAAAAGGCATCACTGATCTATGAATTTTAAATCAGTTGAGGTTTATTTGATCAATGATGAATAGTTATGGTCAAAAAGCAAGAAACACATTTTAAGTGCTCTATATAATCAATAATCTATGTAATCATGATCAATGATTATGGAGGCTCTGTCATTCACCACCACTGCCTCAACTCTACTTCCGTTGTCTGTCAGGGTAATGATGAAATTATTTTTCTGTTTTCTCTAGTAGAAATTTATCTTGGATTTAATTAGGCTTAGTATGTTAGTAAGAATTTTACATTGTGATGACAGTCTTATCTTTGTTTTTACATGATAAACGTTTTTGTCAGGCAAAAAAAAAAAAAACAGGATCAAAGAGGCAGCCAGGGACCAGGTGTTACAAAACCTAAAGACTTCCCTGTCTCAAAAGAGGGCCTTAGACACACAAGATGACCACTGCAGTTCTGTGGATGAATCTCCACAACATATTCATGGGGTAAGGCATACTTTTTCTTGAGCAGGTGGCTACAAAGTTTACGACAGGAAAAAAATGTGGTGTACTTCAGACACTTTACAAACAGGTCTTGATTTGAGAATAATTTGATGGAATCTTTTCATCCCATGAATCTAACATCTATTGTGCATGTTTATTTGTCTTAATTTTATGGTAGCTTTCCATTTTAGTTTTTACAAAAACTCGACTATAGTAAATGCCAACTTTAACTTCGGTGATATACTTTTTTTAAATTAAATATTGTAGTTGCTACTACAACTCAAATTTAAGGAAATGACTAATCATTTTCCTACTTTTACGATTTAAATGTTTTCTTCAGAGAAAGCGAGCAAAGATTAACAAGGCAGCAAGAAGCTTTTACCCCTGGTAAAAGCACGGTGCAGTCCTTTTTTGATAGCTATCACGGTTTTGGCACAGCATTAGGTCGTATACCCGGAAGTCCCCAGCTTTATCATCGACCCACATTAAATGTCACACTGCCTCCGCCTCTTCATGTTAGTGCTTTGCAAAGTCAGCAGGCAGAGCAGCTCCTCTTCCTCGTCCTCAGTCTACAGTGTCATGACAGAGAAATGGAAAACAATGCGCAAGGTTAGTGGGAAATGTAGGCTTTCACATTCATTTCACAAGAAAATACTACGCGGCAGTGGGCTCGACTCTGACAGCTCTGACGAAATTCCACTTGGAGTCTGCTCTGCTTACAGTCTGCCAGACTACGCAGGTATACGCCATATACCCACCAGAAAATGCCCTGAAATACCATATAACCACAACAAAATGCGCAAGGATATGTTTAGCAGCATGCTTGTGTGACTTTCACTTTCTCTCAGCGTGTGTGTGTGCGCTCCTCCGTCTGCCGGTGAGCGTAAAGACGCAGATAGACGCACATCGCAGGGACAGTGAGGGATCATCAGTCACTCTGTGTGATTTTATCATTCACACGGTGTCTTGACAGCTCATGTACCCGGTTTAAGTGAACACAAAGACTTCAAAAACTGACGAGTCAGCCTTTCATTAATCAAAACTCTACATTCTTCAGCAGTCCAGCTCTTTTTTCACTCACTCACTGTTTTCTAAATAATAAATTCATCCTGAGGGATCCTCCATCACTTATTCTCCATGATATCAGAACAATCTTTGAAGGATCAAGTAGGTGGAGGCCCATTGTGGGTCTCAGAGCTGTATTCAATGGAGGGTGTATTAATCTGGTCAAATTGCGGTAAAAATGTCTTCAGTGTATGGAGGCCCTAAGAGGACAAACATCCATCAGAGTATGTCAGATTATACCCACTAGAATAAACCAGACTACACACAAATATTACACTGTTTTACATTTCTCTACTCAGATATTCCTGTCCAGATTTACAAATTCATTTATTTAGGCTATTATTACTTTGAGTTTGATGTTCAAGTATAGATTTGTTGATTTAAAAAAATGAAGTAGTGACAACTTTGACCTAGATGTTAACTTGAGCCGATCAAGTTTCTAATGACATTCTGACCGTTAATGTCCACTCCTTATTGTCCTCCAATGAATCAACTCTGTTTACATTAATTTTCGAGTCAGATGCTTTTATACTGGATAGTTCATAGTGTTGTGGACTTGTAGCCTACAAATTGATGCCAAAACATTTTTCAGTTACTAAAGGAAAATGTAATCTAGGCTAATTATGCATATTCAATTGCACTTCATAATTTAATCCTTTAAAGCCTGAATGCACAAATAATAGCCAGAACATTCTTTTTTTTTTGGAGCTGAAATGTTTATTTCACTTCCTACTGAAATCCAACAAAATCACAATTTCCATAACATTTAACATATATTTATTTTTAGCCGCAAAGTTGCTGACTCTTCCTCCGGCGGCCCATGTTCAAATTCTAGTGAAGGCAGTTGTACTTTTCAACTGTGTGTCCAATACAGACTGCTGATTACTACAGCTCCTTGCTGTATGCATCTGTCCTCTCAGTCTGGTAGTCACAGGTTGTCAGTCATTCAACCTTTCACTTCCATACAACTTTATTCTTTTCCTGTCTTTACAATGCAAATTTGTCAACATATTTCACACTTCTGCTACTGATCACAATCTTTTTCATTTTAGCACTAACAATTTCTTCTTCTTCTTTTACAATTTCTTCATGGTGGCCAAACATTTCTACAGCTTTCTGCAATTTCCTTTCACGTTTAATAATTTTCAGCTTTCTTTCACAACTGTAACCATTTTTATTACCAGTTCCCACATTTGCAGCTGTGCTTTACTGCTTCCAACTATTTTATGTCACATTTTCACATTTTCAGCTTTGTTTGCATTGCTTTTAGCCATTTCATTTCACAGTTCCAGCATTCAGACTTAGCATTTCAACGCATTTGCTACAAGGAAATGCAATTTTTCTAGTTCTTCTTCTTCTTCTTCCTCTTCTTATTCTACCCTCAGATTTTGGCACCTTTCACAGCCTACAAATTTGCACAGATTTTCACAGAAAAAAATTGAGCAATGCAGCATGTTCAGGTGAGGTGTGCTTGTATTTTTGAAATGCTTAGCAGTCATAGTTTTTACAGTAAAAATTATTTTCAGCAGATAGTTTCCCATTGAAACTAGAAAAATTGCACTTCCTTGCAGCAAATGCGTTGAAATGCTGAGTCTGAATGCAGGAACTGTGGAATGAAATAGCTAAAAGCAGTGCAAGCAAAGCTGAACGTGTGAAAATGTGACATAAAATATTTGGAAGCAGTGAAGCAAAGCTGAAAACTGGAACATGTGGATTAAAAATGTCTAAAGTTGTGAAAGAAAGGTAAAGCTGAAGAAATGTGTAATAAAATTGCAGAAAGCTGCTGAAATTTTTGCCCACCCTGAAGAAGTTCTAATCAATGGTTAAAAGACTTTGTAGGAACCAAACATGTAAGTTTTGGATATGTCTTTGGGTGTAGGTGGGTTTTGTTTACAAACTGATTAGTGGGTGTGGTTTTTGGTGGCACGGCGGTGATCGGTTAATTTACTTCACGTGTGCACCTGTGTCTGGTCTTTTGGAAGTTGGAGTGGGGTGAGCACAGGGAGGACATTTTCTGTTGACCGCACGTTTTGGATGAAATTGGATATATCGTCAGGTCTCTGTTCGATGAAGTGGTTTGATGTTGGGATGGAGCTTTAAATAAAAGAAGGTTTGGTGCTTAAAGGAATGAGTGTGCGTTATCACTTGGACTCCCGTGTTTAGCCTGCAGCGGCTTTTAGTTTTGGATGGATCGGCCGCTATATTGTCAACAGAAAATCTGTATGTTTCGGAGTGTTGGTCTACGTTTTGTTAACTTCGCATTCTCGGCATCATCAAGGAACGCTTCGAGCCAGTAAGTGGAGCATGCTGATTGACGCTATTGGAGTGTCAATTTACGCAAAGCCGCGGGCATTCATTCATATAAAAAGGCAGCACAGCCACCGGGACTTGAGGTATGGTCACCTACACACACTCAGCATGAGAGAGTAAAGTAACTGCATTCCCCTGTTAGGTACAGTGATACAGCCGCACAAGGTGGTTGTATTGGTTTGTTACTTTTTCAGCCGTTTGTTGTTTTTCGTGTGTCAAGCGGTAAAAGTATCCAGGCTTGTGGGAGTACAGCCGTAGTTCTTGCGTGAGACAGCCCGTCTCTTGTGAGGCTATCGGTATATTGAGTACATCAGCACCCGCCGCTAGTATGCACAGAAGACTAGGGTGAGTTCAGATAGATTTTGGTAGGCAGTTTAGGGGGAATAAATTAAATCTCTCTTGTCCTCTCTTTAGTTAGAGGCTTTAAGAAACACAATTTTGTAAAGATTACTCTATTTGTATTGGCTGTGATTTGGGTGCTTTTGTGAATGGATGTATTTTTGAATGATATAAATGATCATTTTGGAATCAGGACTTAGATTTCTGAATTAAAGATGGAGTCATCTGACTTAAATTTAGGAAATGTTCAAAAAAGACAGTCAAAGCTTACGGCAAAGGCATTAGAATGTCAAGTTGTAAAACTTCAAGCAGAACGAAAGACAAAGATAATTAAAATCAAAGGTTTAATTCGAACTATCAAAGAGCTTATGCAAACCGAAGATCATGTTTTCAGTGTACAATCACATTTAGAAACTTTATGTAACTTGTGTAAGGAATCTTGTGCTCTGCATGAATCTGTGATTGCTTTGCTTCCACCTGAAGAACAGGAAAAGCAAAATTCTTGGTTCTCCAGTATAATTCGATTTAATAATGAATTTATTAAAAATGTAAAGAAATGGCTTTCTGATATAGATGTTCAAACTAACCAGGCAGCTCAGGGAATGCATATCAGTTCTGAACAAGTGCAATGTGATTAACCCTGTGTACCATTAACAGAACAAAAAGTCACTGAAGAGTCTTGTGTCTCTAAGTCTTCTAATGTTAATGTAGATATTGCTGTTACTGTTGATGATGTCAATCCCAGTGACAGTATTTCTAACATTGGAAGTAGAACATCTCGGGAAAGGAGTTCAGTAGGTGGTAGGTCAGCTGTTTCATCCACTTCATCAGCTTATGTCAAGGCAGAGGCAGAGATGGCTGCGCTTGTTGTTCGCCAAAAACTTTTGAAGGATAAACATGCTTTAGAAGAACAGGAAGCACAGCTTAGGAAAAGGAGGGAACAACTTGATTTAGAGACAGAAATAGCTGCATCGATGGCTAAAGTTAATGTGTTCAGAGCTTCAGAGGAATCTAGAACATCGAGTGCAGTTGGTGTCAATTCAGATGGCATGAATTCATACTTTGAGAGGGAAGGACAGAAAGTTTTGAATGCTAATGCTGAGACACTTGTGCCTGTGGCAGGGGCACAGTTGTTTCAGGGCACCTCTGCAGATGAACAGCAGCATTCACGCTTAGATGCTAGACCTAAGGTGTATGATGTGAGGTTTCAGCCTCAGGCTACAACATCAGGCCAGAAACTTCAGATTGGTTATCAGTCTTGTAACCAGTTTGATGTGAAGCAGGATACTTCACCCATACCACAAAGAGCTTCTGATAATCATAACTTAATGACAGTGTTGGAAAAACAGAATGAAATTACAGCCTTATTGGCCCAACAGCAGTCCCTGTCATTCCTTCCAAGGCGAGAAATCCAGATTTTTGATGGAGATCCTTTACAGTATCAGACCTTCATTAGATCCTTTGAGCACTGTATTGAACAGAAGACCCGGAGTGCTAAAGACTGTCTTTATTTTCTTGAACAGTACACCAGGGGGCAGCCCAGAGAGCTTGTCAAAAGCTGTCAGTATATGCCTGATGATCTTGGTTATGCCAATGCAAAATCCCTGCTTCAAGAACATTTTGGAAACTCTGTGAAGATAGCGTCTGCATACATGTAAAAGATTTTAACATTTCCAGCAATCAAATCCGAAGATTTGAAAGCACTGCAGTCATTCAGCTTCTTGTTGAGAGGATGCTGTAACGCAGTGAGTGAAATAGATTCCATGCAAGACTTGAATGTTCCTGCTAATATGCAAGCTGTCATAAAGAAACTTCCATATAAGCTCAGGGATCAATGGAGGAATGTTGTTTTTGACACCCAGGAACGATTTTGTCGTAAAGTTAATTTTGATGACATTGTGGTATTCATTGAGGGACAGGTTAAAATACTTAGTGATCCACTGTTCGGAGATATTCAGGACTCTCCAGCAGCAAGGAAGTTGGCAAAGAACTCTCAAAACCAACAGAGTTTTAAGGCAAAATCCAGTGGCTTTGCCACTACTGTTACAGCTGTAAAAAATGAAGGTGAAGCCACAACCAAAACAGAAAGAAGATCGCCTGTTGTAAATGTTTGCCTGTATTGTGGAGCTGGACATACTTTGGATTTGTGTCTTCTATTGGAGAAGAAAACACACCGTGAAAAATTGTTGTTTCTTAAAGATAATGGGGTGTGTTTTGGTTGTCTGTGTATTAGGCACAGAAGTAAAGATTGCAAGAAACGTCTTTCTTGTAAAGTGTGCAATTTGAAGCATCCCGCTATGTTACATGTCCACTCCAGAGAAAAGGAAAAGGTACAGGTTGTTAAAGAAGCAAAAGTAACAGGTTGTAATGCTTTGTTGTCTGTACAGTCAAGTGGTCTTTCTGGGGCCGGGGAAAAAGATTGTACACTCTCTATATTGCCAGTTTGGGTGAAATAAAAAAAAAATAATGAGGTGTTTGTTACGTATGCTTTCTTGGATCCTGGAAGTTCAGCATCATTCTGCACTGAGTCTCTCATGAACAGGTTGCATCTTTCAGGCAGAAGAACAAGCATTTTACTACAGACAATGGGTCAAGAAATGGTTGTTGGTAGTCATGTTGTATCAGATTAAGAGGTAGCTGGACTGGACACAGACTATTTCTGTGAGCTACCAGATCTATTTACTCAAAGGAACATGCCTGTTAATCAAGGAAACATTCCTCGACAGGAGGATGTTCAAAGATGGCCACATTTGAGACACCTGAATATAACAGAGATTTGTTCAAGTATTGATCTTTTGATTGGAGTTAATGTTCCAAAGGCCTTAGAACCATGGGAGGTGGTAAGGAGTCAAGATGGTGGACCATATGCAGTAAAGACTATGCTAGGCTGGACTGTAAATGGACCCCTTAGAGGAGACTGCAACTGTGACAATACATATGTCCAGACTGATGTCACTGTAAATAGAATTTCTGTTGCAAGACTTGATGAATTATGGGGGCAACAGATGAAAGCTGATTTCCCAGAAAGCGTTCAGGATGAACACTTGAGTTTGTCAATAGAAGATCAGCACTTTATGGAGTCTGTCACAAAGTCTGCTACATTAGTTGATGGTCATTATACCATTGGCTTGCCAGTGAAAGTTGGCAAGGTAAGCATGCCTAACAACAGGAAGGTTGTGGAACAACGAGCTTTGAATCTTAAAAGACGGTTAAGCAAAGACAGTCAGTTTCATACTGACTATACCAATTTCATGAATGATTTGTTTGCCATGGGCTACGCTGAGATGGTGCCAGCTGAAGATCTAGGTCGTTGTGATGGTAAGGTATGGTATATCCCGCACCATGGGGTGCATTGAGGAAATGTGCTGCAGATAACCAGACACATTTTAATGAAAAGGTCATTGCCACTGTGTTGCACAATTTTTATGTAGATGACTGCCTTGTCTCAGTCTGCTCTGAAGAAGAGGCAGTGGAGCTGTATTATGGTCTCTGTTCTTTGTGTTCCAAGGGAGGGTTTCAGCTCACCAAGTGGGCTAGCAACAGGCGTGCTGTGCTCGCAGTTATACCTCCAGAGGAGAGATCAAAAGAGGTTAAGGATCTAGACTTAGATAACGACACTTTACCAGTGGAGAGAGTGTTGGGTATGCTTTGGTGTATCGAGTCAGATTTAAATTCAGAGTTACCCTCAAGAACAGGCCTCTGACTAAGAGAGCGATCTTATCTACCATCAGCTCCATCTATGACCCTTTAGGCTTTCTGGCACCTGTTGTGCTACATGCAAAGAAAATTCTCCAAGGCTTGTGCAGGATTCAACAGGGTTGGGATGATGCATTACCGGCTGCTGCTGCACAAGAGTGGACAGCCTGGTTGCAGGAGCTATATCTGCTTGGAGAATTTAAGGTGGACAGGTGCTTGAAACCTCCATATTTTGGAGAAGTCGTTTCATCTCAGTTACACCACTTTGCAGATGCAAGCGAGGAAGGGTACGGAACAGTGTCCTATCTGTTGCAGCGAAACATCCATGGCCAGGTTCACTGTGCCTTTGTGATGGGTAAGGCACGGGTGACTCCGCTAAAGTCCATCACTATTCCTCGCTTGGAGCTAACAGCTGCAGTGGTTGCTAGCAGAATGGATAAAATGTGGAGGAAGGAACTAAGAATGCAGCCGCAGGACTCTGTCCTTTGGACTGATAGTACTTCAGTACTGAAGTACCTCAGAAACAAAACTTCCAGGTTTAAAAGTTTTGTAGCAAATCGAGTCTCTGAGATACTGGCCTCATCCGTTTCATCTCAGTGGAGGTATGTTAAATCATCCAGCAATCCAGCAGATTTGGCATCCAGGGGTGCAAAAGTTGGATCTTTCCTTAAGACAGGTGATTGGGTGTCAGGCCCAAAGTTTCTATTAGAGCCTGATATCGAGTGTCCAATAGATCCTGATGATGCAGGAGATGTTTCATTGGAGGATCCTGAGATCAGAAAAATTGTGTCCATGAATTCTACTCAAGCTAGTGAGCAGATGGACCCTTCCTGACAGAAGAGGACTTGTGCGCCGGGTTCGCATCAAGACAAGGACTAATTATTTGGACAGACCAATCACCAAGGTGTGCCTTCTTCAGGAGGCCGACGGTCTGTGAGGGCTTATAGCTACCTTAGATTTGGACATGTATTTGCATTTTGCCATGGACATATGAACTAATGATTACATAAGTTTGAAAACATTTTTGCAGATTGGAGTTGCTTTGTAAGATCATTGTTTAAAAATATTGGTTGTAGTAACATTGCATGTTTGTCTCCTACACAGTTAATAGATTTGTAATTAGTGCTCAGCATAATTAGGGGCCGGAATGTAGGAACCAAACATGTAAGTTTTGGATATGTCTTTGGGTGTAGGTGGGTTTTGTTTACAAACTGATTAGTGGGTGTGGTTTTTGGTGGCACGGCGGTGATCGGTTAATTTACTTCACGTGTGCACCTGTGTTTGGTCTTTTGGAAGTTGAAGTGGGGTGAGCACAGGGAGGACATTTTCTGTTGACCGCACGTTTTGGATGAAATTGGATATATCGTCAGGTCTCTGTTCGATGAAGTGGTTTGATGTTGGGATGGAGCTTTAAATAAAAGAAGGTTTGGTGCTTAAAGGAATGAGTGTGCGTTATCACTTGGACTCCCGTGTTTAGCCTGCAGCGGCTTTTAGTTTTGGATGGATCGGCCGCTATAGACTTTAATTTGTAAGGCCTAAAATGACAAAGACTGTATATGTTATGAAATATGCATTCTAAAGAAAGAAAAAAGCATAGTTGTATGGAAGTGAAAGGTTGAATGACTGACAACCTGTGACGCTCAGACTGACAGGAAAGTAGCCAGATGCAAAGCAGCAAGAACCTGTAGTAATCAACAATCCTTAACACTTTCCCTGCCAGAGTGTTTTTCATAGGTAGCAGGCCAGCGCCAGCCTCTTTGATCATATCCACTAAACTTTGATGGACCAGTGTAAATGTTGTGTTTGGAGCATGTTAACACTGAATACACCATCAGAAAGAACAGAACCTCAGCTTTTAAACACCAAAAAACTGTTATATTCTATCTTCATTTGTTCAGAGTTATCAACATTAGAATATCTGTCATTTTCATGTAAAACAACATTTTGAACAAAAAGCTGAGAAAATCGCTTTTTTATCAAAGACATTGATTGATACAAAAGACATTGAAAAGAAAATGAAGTTGGATGGCAGTCTTACAATGTAATGCATAGTTCATGAAATGGTAGACAGCTGTACTACAGAATTGACTGTAGTCCACAAGGCAGCACACCTAAGTAGTCGTATTGTGGCCTACCAGCTGAAACACCAGAGTAAAGGAGTACTTTACGTAGGCGGGCAATCCAACAAAAGTATGTTGGGGAAAAGTATCGCACATTAACAGGTGACATGTCAACAAATGCATGTACTTGTAACAGCTGAGCAGAAATACCCAGTTCTGCCAGTGTTATTAATATGTGATCAAAAAAGCATGCAAAGCAAAGACATGTAAGAGCAAACATGCAAGTAAGCAAAAAGTAATGACAGAAAATGTCAAGACAAGTACTTTAGCATCAAGGTAAAGAACAATTATGTAAAGAACAAAAGTAATCGTGGTTTGATCCATGAGAGAAGCAGAAATTTGAGAGCTTTGTGGCTTCTTCAGTTTGTAAAAGAGTCCAAAGGTTCACAGTGACAATGTGAGGTGATGCCATGTGTTGCGTTTTAACCAGTGGCTGTTGACTTACTTCGAACAGTTATCATCAGTGTTATTAACAACAGCATGTCTGTAGTGACTGTGAGGAGAATATCAGGCCTGAAAAAAGGAGCAAATACAAAGTAATTTTAGGAGAGCATTGAACATGCATGGTTAAACAGTAACACCAAGACTGTGTGCTTGTGTGGTGATCAAGGCAAATGTTGAATGAGACTGCAGATGTAAATGCACCTTCAGAACCCGTCAGAAGCTGCAATAAAGATTAATGTGCAGGCAGAGGTGAGCACAGATGGCATTCACTGCGGTTATGCAGCTCATGTCTTGCAGAAGGATGTCAATCAAGTTGACTGTGCTGAAGAGGTCTGGTATCACCAGTAATGCACAGACTTCGGTGTTGATGTTTTTAGGCAGAGGAAGGTGGGACAGACGGAAGAAAACACAAGGTTATTGTAATAATACAGCAAACTACACCTTTTTAAAGATGCACAGTATACAAAAAGTGAATACCTTAAGAACTGCAGGGGAGCACAACAACATGTTAGATCAGTGACACTTCACAGAGAGGTTTCTGAAGGCTGCAGCAGCGTTGTCTTCCTCTTCAACTGGCCTGTGCACATTGGAGAAGGACCTGAAGGAAGACAGCAATGTCAAAGAGCAAAGTCGACAGAGTTGTATAATGAAAGACAAGGACATTGAAAGAAAGCTGAGTCCAAATGTAAATCCAAGTTTAAAAGGAAACAAAGATTGACACATACAGTGTGGCCACACAAACATTACCTCATGCTTTGTTTTGGAGAAACATGTGTCCAGACAGTGGATAAGTGTCCATCTGTGGTTTAGCAGAGAAGGTCTCAGTGTTGACTGACAGGTACTGCAGCATTTTTTCTGCTGTACTGTGGTGTCCGATGGTTGTTGAAAGCTGCTCCTGGACTTCAGAGCACAAGATAAGGTGATGAGAACTGTGCAGTATGTGTGTCTTCCTCTCCTCTGCAGAGTAGCTGCGATGAGCACCGGTGGACTGTATTTTGGAGTTGGCTGTTGTTGGACAGTTGTGAGCAGGTTTCTTTCAATGAGATTAGATCCAGACAGAGATGATGGAGGTCAGGTCAAATATGGAACTGACAACAGACAAAGTAAGACAAGCCCTAACCCAGGACAAGGGAAAGGTACCGTTTTGTACATTGTATACAAGGTCAGGGAAGAGCAAGAAAAGAAAAAAAGGGGGGTTTCAGCTAACAGTAACATCAGAAAGTATGTGTTCGTGAAGAACAAATACTTTCTGATGTAAGTACTTCTAACAGTCGGTACAACACTGTACAGACTTGTTAATACAGTATTGGCCTGTGCATTTATCAGTCCTCAGTCAGCCTCGCTGACATGTGAAGTCAAGTCTGACTGGTTTGCTTGACTTCATTGGAGAAATGCACAGGCCAAAAAATACATGTAGAAAAACATCACCCATAAACCAATACACAACCCAAAATACAATCACCAAAGTGAAATATGAAATCATGTATCACAATAATCTCCTATACCATATCATCTCATTGACCATACACAAACCTCTGGGGAAACCGTGTTAACCTACAGACAGGATTCTCTGTGGTGAGTTGTTCTGCTCAGTATTTAGGCACTGATGGAGGAGCAGAATAAAGAATACAGTAGCTGATATGTCATTATTGTCTTCAGGTGTAGTAGTGACATTCAGGGGGCAGTGTGTCACAGAATATTACAGCAGTCAGAAACAGCTCAGAAGGGGTACAGTTGTCCACCCTCCCACCCTACAACCTGGACAGGTGTTTAAGGCAGGCAGCAGAGAGTGTACCCCTTCTAAGGATCATTATGAAGCAAAACATTCATAATGTAGTTATGTGATAAATAGTTTTTCATAATCTCAACATAAATATCTTGAGAAAAATACTCAATGGCAGAAATGCAAAGAAGTACTATTTAAAAAGTATATTAAAAGCTTCTATTAAAGAAGTATAATTAAAAGCTTTGTTGAAGTACTCACTCTGTACTTATTATGTCCTACAAAGTTGCAGAACCTGACTCATACTCTCTGCAGTGCAAAATATTAACCCAGGTTTTGTCCTACATAATGGAACTTGTACTTGTCTGTCAAACCCATCTTTGTTCTTTATGATCTGTTTGATCATAAACACAGTAAACAGGATTGTGGTAACTGTAATATGTCTGCATGACACCATTGCTCTGGTCGTGAGATGAAAATAAGGTCCAGCAGGGTGTTCTTTTCTGTTGTAGTTGTGGTGATCAGCTGAGTATATCCTTTGGAGTGAAAGAAGTCAAGAATTGGCTTGCTTGCGTTTGAGGAGATGTTCTCGTTGAAGTCGCCACAGACAACGATGGGATGATGGTCCATGATCTCTAGTGACTCCAGAAGGCTTCCCAGATTGGACAGGAAAGATGTCACACTGTAATCTGGAGGTCTGTACACAGCTGCAATCACAGCACTTAGTGGAGCTTCAACCTTCAACACCACAAACTCCAGGTCAGTCACGTTACAGAAGAACTGTTTCTCCAACACCTGCAAATGGTTCTTCACATAAACAGCAACTCCACCACCACCTTTGCTGGCCATCTGTGGAACTTTAGAATAGGACAGGTGTCTATTACGTTTGAATATGGTGTAGCCGTCAAGATGCAGACTGTCTGCAACAAAGAAGCCCTGTAAGTGACTTTCTGTTGGACACAAAACATCTGCAAGACACAGTTCATGATGGCTTCTGATGTCACTCACATGAGATGGTAGTTCCTCTGTGTTGTGGTGAATTATGGTCACAGTGTCATGTCTGCTCAGTCTTTGGTGGATATGCAGGAGAGGCATAATGTGGTCCATGTTGACTTGTCTCATGGTCTGTAAGGATGCAGTCACTTCTTGGTTAGCATGGATCTTACCCTCATCCAGATCAAGCAAGTACAGTCCACTCAGAGAAGTCACTCTGCTGAGAGCTACATAGGCCATGCCAGGTTCAAAGATGTGTTTCATGGAGATGACAGCTGATGGCTTTGTCATTCCTTGAACCTTGTGGATCGTGCATGCAAAGGCAAGTTTCACAGGAAACTGTCGACGTACCACTCCTTTCTGTTTCAGAGCCTCCTCTGATCTCTCAATGTACACAAGGTCATCTGCTCTGGTGCGTTGGTCCTTCCAGCTGTTTCATCATCCATCTTGAGACCAAGCATAGTGACATGAGAGGAAGGGTCGTTTTTGGTGCTGATGATGCTGCCTACTGTAGCAAACAATGCGTTCACCAATCCTTGAGACTCATCAATATTTCTGGTTAGCATGACTCGAACACCTACAGCAACATTCACAGTGTCAGGTAGATCATTTCTGCCTCCTTTACATGGTGTACCTTGTCTTTTCATGTGGCCAGTGTGTGGATCCTTCTTGAAATCATCTGCATCAATGTTGGTGATTTCAGAATGGAGTAGAGATGGGGTTGCAGAGTTGTGCGCATCCACTTGTTTGTTGGTGGCATAAATGTGCAGGACCTCAGTTGGACAAAGTTCTGCTTCAGTTATACACTGAGACGGCAAAGCTCTGTCTAGTTCAGAAAGCTTGTCTGACTTGTTCTTCACACGGAGCCTGTTCAACATCTCAGCAAACACCAGGTCATCCTTCTGTCGCATGATCTCATTCAAAGTGATCATCTGAAAGTGTTCAGTCCAGAGGTCAAAGTCACATGGGTCATACACACGAAGAGGTTTGGACTGTCGTACAGGTGGTAAACTGATAAAAGTCCCCCACAGCTAACACTGACATTCCTCCAAAGGGTTTGTGACTGCCTTTGATTTGTTCCAGTCTCACATCGACATAGGCAAACAGGGGCTTGGACACCATGGACACTTCATCAATGATGAGAATTTCAGCCTTTAAAAGCTCACACCTGATTTCATCCAGCTGGTTCCCAAGACCTTGGAAAGGAGGTTTGAGGCTTCTGGGTAGTTTAAGCAGAGAGTGCAAAGTTGTTCCAGAGATGTTAAAAGCTGCAGTTCCAGTGAAAGCTGTCAACAGCACAGTGGGTGTAGATATGTCATCATCCTCAGCTTGTCTGGGCAGTTTGTTCAGTATCTTAGTTGCTTCTGAGTATATGCATTTGATGAGGTGTGACTTACCAGTTCCAGCTCCACCATTTATGTAGTAGAAAAACTGCTCTGGGTGTAGTCCACAGACACGTTTTACACACCACTCTCTCACAGCGTAGAACACACACACTTGTTTCTGGTTCAGAGTCTGATACATCTGACGTAACTGTGTGGGATCGATAGCAGGAGGCTCTGTCACGACTCTGCCTTCGGTTGCAGCACCACCTTGTCTGAAACGTTCTCTTGTTCATATTCAGGATCGACTGGTCTGGCAGCCAGTTCGTCAATACACTCCATTCTCACCACTTCAGATTCTGGAGCCAAGTTACACCATTCATCGACCACACCTCTGCTCTGTTCAAAGTCCTCGATAGCGCTGTCGATTTCCTCACTGTTCTTTTCATACCTCTGTCTGTTTCTTGTCACAATGATGTGCACATACAGGGCCTGGTCAGAATATGGCAGCTGAACGATACCTCTCTCATAGAACAACTGGTATGTGGGTAGATACGGTCTTTTCAGCTCTTGCTCTGACCTATAAGGGAGATACAGTCGAAGCAATGTGCCATAAAACTGCTCTGGAAATTTCTCTTTTGAGATGCGGCGATACCTGATGACTGATACTTTGTCACTTTCTCTCCTTTGTACAAACAGTTATTGATAAACATGCACCAATTAAAAAGTTTACAATAAAAAAGACAGTTGCCCCATGGCTTGATAATGAATTAAAAACATACATTGCCAATCGTGATGAAATAAAACAAACTGCTATAAAATCAGGTAACCCAGCTATGTGGAAAAACTACAGGGAA